>JAAGNO010011404.1:0-19335 GCA_033439905.1 Ceryle rudis
GGGGACCTCACTGCCCTCTACAACTACCTGAAAGGAGGTTGTAGAGAGGTGGGTGTTGGCCTCTTCTCCTTAGTAACCACTGACAGAAACAGAGGAAATGGTCTGAAGTTGCGTCAGGGGAGGTTTAGATTGGAATTAGGAAGAAATTCTTTATAGAAGGAGTGGTGAGGCCCTGGAACAGCCTGCCCAGGGAGGTGGTTGAGTCACCATCCCTGGAGGTATTTAAGAAACGGTAGACCTGGTGCTTCAGGACATGCTCCAGTGGCAGGCATGTAGGGGCTTATTTTGTGTTTTTGAAGTCGTGTTTGATCAGGGTATTTAGGTGTTTCTTTGATATGGGTATGGTTGGACTCTGTGATCTAGGAGGTCCTTTCCAACTGTGAAGATTCTGTGATTCTGTAAATTTCCTACCCTCTTAGAAAATGCATGATCATGTACTGCTTTTTTAAATTTACATAGAGGGTTTTTTTCTCCACCTTTGACGTTATGCATGGACTTAATAACAAGACATTAACGATGGCGTCGTTGTCGATGTATTTATATTTCAAAATCTAGAATGATGACTCACAAAGTGCATAGCTGCTTATTGTTAAGAAAAGGCTTTCTATTATAAATGAAATTAAATGCAGGCTTTAAAAAAAAAAAAATGTGTTTGTTGCAGTTCTGGGTTTACAAAGTCTATCAAACATTTATGGAGTAATGGGTTCTATTCTGGCAAATGTGGATTTTTTTGTTTTACCTGTGCAGCAGAAGAGAAGTTATCTTCCATCACTCACTGCCCTTATTTGGACAAAATCTGTCTGAGGAGTGAGTGGGAGGTTTATCCAGTCCAATAGGACTGTTTCTATGGGTGATGTCCCTAAGAACATGATCCATTCTTATGCTGGAATAACAGAAAGGATTCCAAGCTCAATCCTACACTTACGGCTAAGTTGTTCATCCTAATGACATTTTAAAAAGTGAAAATACAGCAACATCTGCTTGATGAAGAATCAAGTTTGCTATACTAAGTACCCCATAGGGAGCTGCCGTATCTTTGTCTATAATAATTTCAATTGTCATAAATCCAGTTCGGTGTTTCAGTGCACGGATCTCAAGGAGTACTGGCAATATTCTTTTTAATATGTATTCTTTCCAAAAAGCAGCACATAACTGTGTGGTATACATTTCTCAGCTTTATTCTAAATCCTCTAATAAAACGAGGAGCATGTAGAGTCCTACTGAGGCACTCCAGTTACAGCCTGAAGGAGCTAAGAGTTTTATACTAAACCAAATTCTGTATAAGGGACATCACAGCCTTAGTCTTAACTCTCAACAAAGAGAATAGGAAAATCCCATTTTGACCATACTTATCCTTCTGTTGGAAACATACAGCAAGAAGTAATCAATCCTTTTGCCTCTTGTAGACACCTCTAACCACTGCCTACAGAAAGGATAAGCTATGTCCAATAGCACTCTCCTCTTACTCCCATTTCTTTTTCCATCCTCCTCTTGTGACCCTCCATTAATCCCTTTCATCCTTCAAAGCCCAAGGAAACCTACATCTAAAGTTACTCTTATCCTTTAACTCTTCCAAAAATAAAATGCTGCAACCGCCTCTGAAAAATGCTTTTTATATATGTGCAAGTACCTGCAATATTACTAAAAAGATCTCAGCTAAGTGCTGTGCAAACTACTTATTTTTAATAGCAAAATGTTGACCTAGGCTCAGGGTGTTTTTCAGAAAACACAGCAAAACAGAAATTCATCCTTTTACAAAAGGTTACCAAAGGCTTATGAACCACGTGAATTCCTCTTAAAAGTAAAGTAGGGCATAGCTGCCACTTGCTTTTGTAATGTGGGCCTTGTCCTGGCTTTCTGTCTTTTTTTCATTTTTAGACAGAAATGCATTTAGATTCATCTGGGGGCATTTCACATATTCAGGGAGTCGTGGTTTACTAAAAAGGATCTAGAGTTACAAATACCCCCCTCCCCCTTGTAATTCAGCTATGAAGTTATAATGTAGGGCTTGTAGTATCTCAGTAGCTGCCTCAGTCCTTGTCAAATTTAACCCTAGATTTTTAAAAAATTCTTCAATTCCTCTTGAGTGTATCAGTCATTACTACTGACAAGTAACGAATCAATCTGTAGCACGTTTCTAATAGTCACCTCAATGCAGTTTTTAATGCCTTTAAAAAAAAAAAAAACCAAACCAGATTTCAAATGTTGCTGAAGTAACTTCAGCTCCTCTCTCTCAGATGCCAATTCATCTTTGACTAACTTAACTATTAGTAGATGTAGGAATTTTTGATGTGTTAAATATGATGGCGATTTTATTCCTGTGATTTTACGTACTGGAAGAGTTTACTATACTATCATGCCACTGAAATGTGTGGGTTTTTAAAATTTAAAATATGAACCTACATTTATTAGGATATCCTAAAGTTAAATTAGCTGGTTTGGAGGTTTTTTTAGTATGTCCTAAAAAATTAACTGGTTTGGAAGTTTTTTTTTCTTGGTTGCATGGGGTTCTGCTGCTATCCACTTGCTTAATCCTGGTCCTGCAAAATATTTAAGCCAAAAAAAAAAAAAAAAAAGCATGGTTAAGGTAAAATTCTACAACTTTACATTTCTTTTTAGAAAGTTCTACGCAGAGCATTAGGCACCATAATGTATAATTAGTAACCTAAATGAAAAGCACCAGCATTGTTAAAAGAATTAAATCAGTCTGCCTGGCAGAAAAAAAAATAACAAAACACAGACACACACACAAACCCCACCCCACCCCCCAAAAAACCCCACAAACAAATAAACAAAAAAGCCCAAACAAAATAACAAACCACCACACACAAAACCAGACAAACAAACAAACAAACAAACAAACCACAACAAGAAACAAATAAAAATGAAACAAAGAAACCCCCAAACAAACAAAAAAAGCAACCATTAGCTGGCAGAAAATCTCCTTTCCCTTTAATCCTCTTTCTTAATTTAGACTTCTCTGAATTATCTTCCCTGAAATGTCTCTTGAAGGTCCTGTTCATGTAAGCAGGATCAGTCCAATGACACTCACAGGAGTTACTCGTATTTAAAGTTGCTCAAATACTTCAATCTTAAATGTTTTGCCACATTATTACCATAGCCTTGATTTTTCTATCCATACAGCATGCACCATCCTTAGCTACTCGAGGTGATTTTCATTTCATTATTTTACTTTCTGTGAGAAACTGCTCAGAGAAATACCTGCTTTGAGCCTGATTGTACTGTTTTGAAAAGTTTATTTTCTTTAAAGAAAAAACATCAACAGATTTAAAACAGCCTGATGGCTTATGATGGTAATAAACAAACTTTCTCTTAACTTCCAACACTTCAGCGTTTTCTTTTAGCAAATAAGAAGAAAGTATATGATCATTATGGCTTAGGATTCATTGTTCTGCCTAGTGTATTTCTAGGACCTGGGATTTGCCTCTGATTAAAATCTCAACTTCTTTTTCTATTCACTAACGTTATTAGTCACCTGATTATCTTAAATTAATGCTATCAATGGATATGTTTTCAGGTTGGAGTTTGAAACGTTGTGTTTCTGGCAACGCAGTGTGCTAATTATTCAAAGGTCTTTGTTGGAGGGTGACTTGATGTAAAATGCTCTCCTTGCATTGAAATCCAGGAAATCCGAAGGTTCTTGATACTGCCAGAATTGTTCTGTGCACTTTTCCTCACGACAAAGTCAAAAGGGAAGTTTGATAAGCAGAATTGTCCTACCAAGTACCGATGTGTTAAGTAACCTGTGTTGTTCACTCTCTAAGCAGAGATGCAGTCCTGTCCATGTACTTTCTCCCTGCTTATTCTGCCCACTCAGTCTCTTCCCCAGGACTCGCTGTCCATGTTTTCTCCTGATGCATAACCAGGCAAACGCACATTTTCAGAGCCTGAAGGGGAGAGAGCGGCCAGGAGTGTGGTGCAGGATGCCAGAGCCATTCCCTTCGCCCATAGCCAGGCTGGTGCCTTAGGTGCCTGCCTTTAATGGAGCTGCTGTTTCACCTACAGCAGGGGCTGTCCATTCCCATGCCATGGGCTCTTTATTCTACAGAATGGGTTAAACTGGGAAAATCTTTTGCATTCAGTATTTGCACACTTTGACAGTATTTTATTTCTGGACTTCATCAACCAAAAGCGTGAAAGGAAGATAGGGTTATCTTTGGTCTCCATTCTTCTTCGAGGGAGATACGCATGTGCTTAAGTATGATTTCTATGTAATACCACTTGCAAGAATAGTCTCTAGTAAAGAAGTTGGATATATATTTACAGACATTCATTGTGACTCATCAAGTAAATCATACTCATTTTCCAAATTAGTAACTGTATGCCTATCAAATATGTACTTTCCAGACAGCTGTGGTCCATTAAATATATCATTTTCCTTTTAAGAAAATTAAAATTCCAAGTTAAATTGAAACTTTTGGGCAAATTTTTAGCAAAAGGAGACTGGAAGATTTTTCAAGTAAGAAATTTTTGTAGGTGGGTATAAAATTATAGGTTGTTTTGGCCTGAGCAAGACACATAAATGGAACCTGTTGCTACTGAAATGGTACCGGTTTCTAGGTATTTTGGTCTCCCTTCACAGGTCCCAATAATCTAAGTTTTGCTCTGAAGGATGATGGTAGGGGACCATCTTAGGGACCTTTAATTCAAGCTCGAAACCCTGAATAGGCTCTGCAGTTTGTTATTTGACATAATAGATATGACAGATGCAGCTAGTTGGAAGACTTTAAAGGTTCAGTGAATTTTGCATATGACACATACTTATTTGAATCACCCATCTGTGCTTTCAATGACATGCACTAATTGTTCAAGATAATAGAGTATCAGGCTATTATATAGGTGTAATGCTACACAGTATGTTCACTTTAATGAGAGTTTATAAATTCAATTCATTCTGTCTGCGTGAAATGAACTCCACACAGGAATTAACAATGAACTGACAAGTTTTATAAAAATTGATTGTGTCAAGAAATAAAATACACTTTTTTTTTTTTTTTTAATATTTCAGGTGAAGGATGTGCACTCCTCACTGTAGTGTGAGGAGAGATGGTGTAGGAGCGAACCAAAGTTCATGGTTCCTACAGGTGTAAGGGTCTACCTATGATATCATTCTGTTGGCTACACTGTCTGCATTACCTTCATAGTCCTGGCTTACTGGAAACCTAATTCACATGTGGGGAGCTACATGTAGTCTTTATAGTTTAAAATGTATAGCTCCTGAAGTTATCGCTTTTTCCCTTGAATTTGGACATCCCACCGTAGAACTTAACTCACTAATAAAATGCTAGTGCGTTGCGACTTTCTCACATTATGGCATAAATTACTTTGCTCATCACTGGTACCAGCGAAAGATACTGGTCCAGAGAATGGCACCTAAAAAACAGAGGATATGACACTGCAAAGGATGGTTTTGGTTGCAACGTTTGTTAGGCTCTTTGAGCAGTGGTAAGGTAGCTATTGCAGCATGAGTCCCAGCTCTTCAACAGAGTTACAACCATCGGCTGAAATTTAATCTTCTGTCTATGTTATTCAGACTACAGGAAAGCCAGCTCGGGTGTGATTTGCCCTGATGTCAATCATACAGCAGGTATTGGGAAGCAGCCTATTGCAACCCAGCGGCTGCAGTCTGCTAAAATTCACAGCAAATCTGCAAAACTCTGAAGTTATTCATATGCTGATGGCATGTAATAGGTTGGGGTGAAGTTAAGCTGAAGGTTTTGCAGGGGAGCAGAATGGCCATGAAAGAGTCATGCAGCTTCTATGAAGGTAGCTCCAAACTGAGGACACAGCCTCAGCATGCAGACATTTGGAACCTTGTCCAAAACCACAGTGAATCATAAACATATATATTATTTAGTTATTTATAAATAATACTAATTGGAAAGGTTTTTTTTCTACTGTTTTACATTGTAACATAAATCAGCTCTTCTTTTTACAGTTCCTGATGATACAAAACTACTAAATTTCTTGTTAAACAAAGCAGTTCATTCATGTTTTGTCCAACTAGAAGTCCGATTATGTCTATAATAATTACTTTAAAAAAAGTACAGCATTGTATAACAGTATTTAACAGAACTATTCTATACAAAACTTAATGTTAAAAGACTTACTGAACATCATTGGTCCACGATGCTGACTGGTATGGTTTCCAGGAAACCAGATTTTGTCAGTAAAATATAAGTAAACACAGTTTATTATTTATTTTTTGGGAGCTGCTATGAGTAATAGGTTTCTTTTTCTTTTTCTTTCAAACTATTATATCTGCATCTAGTCTTTCTCCATCAGATATACCCCAAATGTACACAGAAAAACCCAGGTGAAAGAGAGTTATTTTTAACTCTCACATTAACAAAGAGTGTAGAAGTCATCTACGCCCCCATACATTCCTAAAACTTTCTCCTACATCTAAATCACAAAGTTAATATACTCTTACCACATCTATATGTCTGAAGGCATGAGTTAAAAGCTCTCAGAATCTATTGAAGTTAATTGGATTGTTCCCCTTTGTCTTCATTAAATAACCTCCTTTTACAGTTTAGTTAATAATCCCATAGCTGAAGAGCTGGAATGAATCTAACATTACCAAAACTTTATTGAATCCACAATGCTAACAAACTGAAATACTAAAGCAAAATGAGAAATGTAAAATTTTGCCTCCGCCTATGGAAACTGCTCATCATTGATGCTGATGTGAACACAAAGACCGAAACTATCCGTACTGTTGGGTCCACAGGCAAAAGCAATCTTTGCTGCCCCATAGGAACCGACTGCTACAGTTGTCTGCTATAGGAATAACTTTCAGTTTCCCCAGTTTGTTTGGTAGTTTGATAGTCTAAAGTGTTGTTCTGGTGCCAGTAGTTTGCAGCTCAGCAGGATGGAACTTGGATTACTGTGGTATTTTTTTCACCAACTTTAACTGACTTGAGAAAGGGTCAAAAGGACTGTTTGCACAAATTATCACTAGAGCTAAAGTGGTTATAAAGTAAACATTATGTGTGTAGTTGTTACAAAATGGCATATTTAATTACGCTACTGATTTTGTTATCAAAAGGACCCATGCGTGAAACCCTGGACCGTCATCATAATTTAGTAGTTCATAATCTTTATGTCAATTCTCTGTATTTGTTAGGGAAAATAAAGTAGTTTTTACCCACTAGCATCAGCTTTAAGAAAGAGAAACATCTCTATATAAAAAACCCTGGTAGCTGTGCCCATACTGTCACCCTGGACAAGTAGACTTCTGAGAAGGAAAATAAATAAAAATAGAAGTCAGAGTACCTTTTGTCCAATGCTGAGAAATGTTATGCTTTTATCTGCTGTGCATTTTGTCACTTTCCTCCAGAGAGCATGGCTATTGTCAGCAGATAAAGAATTAAAAATGTCATATTGTCCCAAACCCGTCAACTCTCACCTAAATGGCTCTTCTGAAAATGAAAACAAGGGCTACTCTGACATTTTGCTCTTAAATTTGCTACACTTTTTGTAAATAATGTATTGCAGTCCTAGACTTGACATTTGTAAATCTGTTTTATTTTGATGATCATTTCCTGTTCACCAGCTCCTGTGTTAAGGCATTCAATTATTAAAGAGTAAGCACGGGGGCAAAGTTTCTACTGGAAGGGCTTCGAGCCTTCTGTCCATAGAGGAGTTGACAGTAGCTGTGTAAATATGTGGTCCCAAATATCACTGCCTGTCTGCAAGTTCTCCTAGATGAGAATTGATGTGCTGATTTCCTTTCATGCTCCATTCAGTATAAGGATTTTATCTATCCATTTGGGAATCCTTAATATAACATGCAGAGTAAGTCAACTGTAGTTTCAAAACAAGTACCATGCTAATACTGAAAACATGTCAAAAAGAAAATGATTTTTCTTATGACAAGTATTTGATCCCACTAATCTTCAAGTGCTGGCTGCACTGTTCTTGTTTTGTGACTGCTCTATTGCTGAGATGTTTTGAGTTTTCCTCCCTGAAATTATGCTCTTCTAAAAATACAGTATGCAAATACAAGGAAGTAAGTGAGGCCAGGCACTTCTCTTCTGACAGCCTTTTACATAAATTCTGCCTCCTCTCAGTTCTCCCATCACTGTTTCACAGAGCTATCCGCTTTGATTCTGTCAAAAGGTGTGGTAATGAGAGCAGACATAATTATGTTTCTAAAAGCTGGTGACCACAGTCCCAATTAAATGGTCTTTTAAGGATGCTTTGAAAGCTTTGAATAGTGGAGAAAGATTTGACTTGAAGTATCTTTACTCTTTTTAAGATCCAAGTTAATGGGAAGACTGTAGTTCTGAACATCAAGTTATTAGTATCGGAGCATAGTTAGTTTGGGGTTTTTTTTTAATGTATTTCTACTTCTACTTTAGTAATGCTCAGAACTTCAACCTGTAGGAAGAATGTCTGCATGTTAAAAAGGCATATAGGAGAACCTGTCTGTATATGTGTGTGTATACACATATATTTATATAGCCATATCTGACTAAAAGAAAAGAACCAATCTTTACCTTCCTGGAAGAAACTGTGTTGTGTGAATGTTTTAAAACATTTAAATATGTGGATGTGAAGTATCGGAAGTACTACCTCTGCCCATGAGATCACCAGAAACAAACCTGCGTAAGGCAGCAAGAGCAAAGAATCTTGGTGACTTGGGTACAAGATGATTGGGAAGTTCTGGCCAATGCTGAAGACAAGTCTTTACAATTAATGATGGAGAGTGCAGTTCTGTCTAATTTAGCCTGCTGTGAATGCCTCTCTATATATGATGTCTAACTTGGTTGCTTACTGTAGAATCAGATTTTCTTTGCGCTACTCAAAACGTGGCAAGAAATGCGGTGATTTGGAGTTAATGAGGGGATTGAAAAGATCAACAAGGTATTTTGCTGTAAACTCCCTGCCCCTCCACCTGCTGAGTGTTTGGGAGGAGACAGTTGGATTGCAGTCAGATGTGCAACACAAAACATTCTCTTTACCACTGCTCTGAAGAAATTCAGTTCTGTGAGAGTTAAGTTTTACTGATAGTGAGAAAATAAGACTTGCTCATTATTTATGATCTCTATAGTATGCAAGAGTGTGGATTTCTAGATGGCAAAATACTGCACAGATTGCACTGGTACAGGGAAATATATAGAGCTCAAAGCATGTGGTTTAAAACCAGAGGACATGAAGTACATTGGGGAGAGGGGTGGGAGAACTTGGTTCATTCCAAATTCTATACGAAAATATTATGCACAATTAACTTGATTTTCTCTGCAATGTTCAATTACATGGTTACATGAAGACCATTTTGCTCTGCTATTTGGGCTATGAAACTGGGTCTCAAGAGAGGTGGACTGTATGCTCAGCTGTGCCATAAACAAAACTCTATAGGTGCTGTAACACCAGCCCCTGCAGTTAATAGAGTTCGTTGGGGAGAAGGCTTTTCCAGCAGAAGGCAAGCTGACAGTGTTCAGCCCTAGCAGAGGTAATTACCTGTGCGAGAATCCCAAAGCTGGCTCACCTGCCGAGACTGTTCTGGGCTAGTTTCTTTCCAGAGAGAGATATCTGGGGGCAAGACTGAGAAGGTTGTTTGTGCAGTTGCTGTTGTGGGCTTTTAAATATGGTTCTATTTTGGTATTTGAGTTAAGGTAGCAGAGAATGCTTTCTGATAATATACCTTTGCTGTAGATGACCCGCCCTACCTGTCTAAAAGAAAATAACACAAAAACCTCACAAAAGCAGCAAAAAATAAGAGAACAAACCTTAACGATTTTACCTGAATTGGTAGTTTTCTCATCTGTGTCTCTTTGTATATCCTTATAGGAAGGATGCACTTAGTGCATCCTGACTTGCACTGTTACTACAGCAACACTATAGAGATCTTTGAAAGAAAGTGAAGATTAATGTTGATATATTGATGGCAATTGTAAATCTTCCCTCTGGAACAGAAAATGTGGATCTTAAAATTACAAATTTTCTGTTCTATTGCATGAGTTAAATATAATCACCTTTTTAAGCCTGTGGTCTAAAACCAGTTCATGTCTTCCTTAAAATCAGGAAGCAATTTGATTATGAGAGCTGGAGAAAATGAATGCAGAATTTTATTTCTGTGTACACAGACTGAAAAGCAATGCATTTATATATATATATAAATAATTTGAATTTCACCACAGAGCTTTGGTATGTTCAAGAGATTGAAATTCTCTTTGTTGATTAGATTTATCCACACAGTAACTGAGAGAAGTTCGAAATTTGGAATGCTTATTCCTGCGTTAACTTTTCCTCCTGAGTTGACCTGGCCCAGTTGCAAATAGGAGCAGTTCTGTTAATGGTAGTGGATCTATCTTTTCTATTATGAGGAGATTTAGCTTATTGACTTGAGAGAACTTACTCGAAGGCTTAAAGTTAAGCATGTGCATAAGTCTTCATTAGGATCTGGATTGTAGTCATTACCTGTAGAGAGAGAGAATTGATTCAGGATGGAAAAGCTCAGGTGGTGGCCCAGCTGTGTAATGTTGCATTCAATTCATTATAGCAGTGTCTCACCCTGCAATATGAGTATCTGTAAACCAACTTGAATTATTAATGCAAGTAAAATGTTAAAAGCTGCATGAACTTGTGATATAAGCACAAGTGGAGGTGGCACTGGGATGGTAAATGCTGATGATAATGGCCATATAACAGCATACAAATTTCATTTTTCACATCTGTTACCTGCCCATCCCTCACCTCCGGAGCTTTTTACTCCAACTGCAGGGTTTGTGCTTAAATGCCTGGGCTTTGTTATGCTGTGTCAACTTTGGCCAGCAGAGCCTTGGTCCATTTGAAGCATTCTTTTCTTCATGTATAATTCCAGTGGGTGGGACAGCCGCTGCTTTGCCATAAACGTCTGTTCCTTTTCTTATTTTCACTGAAACGAAAATAAATGAATGACTTTCACTCCTCTTTACCCTCTCCAAAGTATTTTTTTTTTCTCCATTGGCTAGAACAGAAGTCAGAGTGATTCAGAAGCTACAATGTGTAGAATAATTATCAGGTTGTTGGCTCTTCCACAGAACTGCTTCTTCCTTGTACTTTGGGGTTGTTAAGTCTTGAGAGGAAAGCTCCACAGAGACCTTATTGCAGCCTTTCAGTACTTAAAAGGAGCCTATAAGAAAGATGGGGACAGACTTTTTTAACAGGGCCTGTTGTGACAGGACAAGGAGTGATGATTTTAATCTACAAGCGGGTAGATTTAGATTAGATAGAAGGAAGACCTTTTTTACAGTGAGGATGGTTAAACACTGGTACAGATTGCCCAGAGAGGTGGTAGATGCATCATCATCCCTGGAAAAATCCAAGGTCAGGTTGGTCTGAGCAACCTGCTCTAGTGAAGAAGTCCCTGCTGACTGAAGGGACACACACACACACACACACTATATGACCTTTAAAGATCCCTCTCAACCCGAACCATTCTAGGATTCTAAGTATACATGAGTGATGTTTTCCTTGCAACTCTCTCAGGATTAGCAGGCAGCTCACCTAGGATATTAGCTTTGTATTTTACAAAAAGTTAGGAAAAAGGTATCTGTGCTGTCTTTGAACCTGTCCTGGCAAATCTTCACCCGAGCGGTACCACTGTGTCTGTCAGTGCACTGCTGCGCAGGGGCAGGGTGGAGCAGGGCTTGACCCATCCAAAATCCTTCCTGGCAGGACACTGCCGAGATGCCCAGTGCAGGCAGACATTCGGAAGCGTAAGGTGTGCGTGCTGGGTGCACGTTCAGGGCTGAACTTGGCTGCTGTGTAGATGTGCCCCAAGGGCCCATGGCTCACCCAGTGATCTGTGCTTACCCTGCCTGCTTTCCTAGTAGTGCTGCATGAGTCCGTGTAAGGCATATCACGTAACCAAAAGCCTCAAGAAAGGAAATTGGATTTACAGAGTGGCCTATTGCAAAAGGAATGGAATTTAAAGAGCTTGAAATGAAGCTTCATTTGGCCTGCTCTCCACAGGACATGTGAACATAAAGTGCCTTCACCTCTGAGAATACCTAGAATTTCAGGCTGCACCTCAAATGTGAAGGAGGGAGTGAAACTGTCTACATTCTCAAATTCCAATCTCATTTAAATTCACACAGATCTAGTGTTCAGTAATGAAACTCCTTCAGATTTAAGGGAAATCAAGATCCAGTCGGTGTGATTAATCTTGTGAATAAAAAGGTCTGGGATTAGACATTCTTTCTGTGTGACACTTCAGCAATATGCTGTTATAAAAGACACAGCAGGAGTTAGTCTTGAAGTGTCAGAATAGCTTCTGTAGTGACAAAGCATTTATACATGTAAATTTTCAAAGAAAGCTGGCAACCCTTTTGTGGGCTCAATTTGCACCTGTCATTCACTTGCAGATGCAAATTTGAGTTACTTGCAGCTCTAATTACAGTACTTGATTGTCATCACAAATCAGGTAGTAAGATGTGAAACGACTGAGGTTTGTGCCATCGTTTGTTGTTAAAACACAAGTGCAAATGTTATCATCAAAAAGCAAAGTCGACCAGGGCTTTGCCCTGCTGTTAAGTACAAATATTATAAATAAGTACAATATGGAAATAAAAGGAATTTAAAGGGAAAAGAAAAATAACAAGGAAAAGAGTGAACATGTGGTGAAAGCAAGCCAGTAATAAGGGAAAACAGAATGTAGATTGTTTTGTCTATTGCAACAAAGTATGATAATAGAAAGAGGTTTTGGTGGGGTTTTTTTCGGTCGTTTCTCGAGAGTCACTTGCCATATGTACCTTCCAAATCTCTTTTTCTGTAAGGAATTCTCGTTCGCTGACAGCTTTCTAATTTTCAAATGAAAGAAGATGATTTTATAAAATTATTCATCAGATGACTATTCTGCTGTGTATTTACAGTTTGTCATTAAATTTTTAAGGAAAATTATTATATAGTTATGTTGTAGCTTCAACATATAAGAATTTGATTTTTGAATTCTCTTCACTGCAAATGTTGAGGTCAGAAGATTGTTAATTATAACTGATCATTAATTTATTTTAAATTAAAACCAGGAGATAGGTACAACATGTTGTTGTGCCTCAGCTAACACCTAACACCTGCCAGAGTGTGATAATTCAGCAGGTTTTGTTGTGTGTTTGTTGGGGGTTTTTTTTAAGTTGGAGAGTATGTTGCATAAAAATGATACTTAAAGTGACAAAGGATTGGTTATTTTTATGATTGGATCTGAGGGCAGGGCCTAAAATGGTGAGGTAATTTCTCTCCACAGATCTTCATGCTGTCAAGGATTAGGGCTTTTCTGGCCACTAGATGAATGACAGATGCTCTTTCAACCCCTCTCCCTTCCCAAAGGGAAAGAGAAAAGGAATGAGGGAGAAGGGCTTATGGATTAAAAGAGGAAAAGCAAAACAGCTTTAATTAAAATAATAAAAAAATATACACAAATATATGCAAAACAAGTATTGAACCCAACCTCCTGATGGCAATTATGTCACTGTCACCACTGATGCTGTGGAGCAGGCACTGGGAAAGTCCCAGACTGCATTCAGCAGCGGACAGGAGCTGGATTCTGGAATTGGATTCAGGAACACATGGATTTGGATTGAAGGCAGAACGGACAGAGTCCTCCTTGGTCGCTGGCCATTAAAGAAGAGACTTGACCCTCGTGATCCCTCAGCTTTATACTGAATATGACTTCTATAGGATATATTATATAAGATATAATATCTTGTGGTTGGTTTAGGGTCACCTTTCCTGTCCGCTCCTTCCCACAGATGTGACCTCTTGCTTTGCAGCACCCCTATGCGGTACCAAAGATTTAGCAAGAGCCTTCCTGCACACCAGTCCTTGGTAATAACTCTAAACATGGAACGTTATCACTGCTAGGAACAGAGACTGCAAAACTGTGCCATTACCTTCAGGAAGTGCAGTTACTTCGAAGAGACTGAGCTGAAAAGTAAAATCACTGAACAGAGTTAGTTCTGTTCTAACTCAAACTAGGACAAATGCTCAAGAAAAAAAAAGAAGTAATGAAAAAGAAATAGGGATGGATGGAGGCCCTTAGATAAGTTTAAAGATAAATATATAATTGTCTTAAGTGTGTACACTACCAGATTTCACGGTGTTACAACCCACTTAGTGAATTTTTCCAATACCTGTATTATTTCAGCAGTTGGCTGCAACCTCATCTCTTTCCATTTTTATTGAACAGACACCTTAACTGAAAGAATGATTATTACTATAGAGATTCCCAAATTGCTAGATCCGTGGGGTCCATTTAACCTAAGGTAAAAGGTCCTTTTTTTTCTTTCCCACTTTTCTCATTACCGAAGGAGAACATTTTGACCTGAACAATGGCTGTATATATAAGGACAGATTTATTAAGTGAAGAGAATTTGTACTGTTGTTTTACAAAATGCTGTCAACTCACAGTATGACTTTTTTCTTATGATGAATAGCTTTCTCAGGCCAAAAAGCTAATGACGTCGGCAGCTTCCATGCCTCCCACACACATGCGGTCCAAAAGGCCACAGATAATTTCTACCAAATCAAGACCGTAAAGAGAAAATCTATAATCAGCTTTAATGTATTTGGGAGCTAAAGTACCTTAGTCCTTCATCAAAGGGAATGATAAAACCAGAAATAATATGGCTGGACTTTAATTATTTCTGAGTGCATAATTACTCTTAAGCTAACTGGACAGGAGGTATGTGATTTCTCTTATTTTGAGCAAAGGAAAGCCATCTGCAAACATACAGTAGTCGACTATCAAGATTTTCGAATGCCTCATCTTACTTCCTTAGCATTGATTGCAATGCAAATAGAATAAATATTTGAATAATAGTTTAAATAATGTAAGAACTACTTTTAAATTAAATGAGCAGTGACTTAGTGTGTGCTAGTTCCTTCTGCACATAGCATTCCTTTGTAGCAAGACTATTCCTTGCCTTTAGGAGACATAAAATGCTGTAATCGCTGCTTCCCCTTTTTAAACTGACTTAGGGGTCTACTTTCCCATTAGCATTAATGAGAGTTATGGGTATGCAGCCACATGAGACTAAACAAGACTAAACCTTAGAGAGCCTCTTCATAAGTAAATCATCTTTGCATCAGCATTTTAGAGGCTTTCGTGTCCTTTTTCCCCCTTGTTATTTATGAGGCTTGATTACTTTGTTGATATTTAATATTTATTATGTAAAGTTCAGCTAAAATTTAGGCCAGCACAATAAAGCAGCGTGTCTATTTGAAGGCTTATGTCTTAAACACGGTAAACCAGTCTTTTTATAATGGATGCCCATTTTTGTAAGTAAAATTCTGAAAGAGGAGGAATAAGTGAGGCTTTGTGAAAGGTGAAGAGAAGCTAGGGTGGAAAGTAATAGTGGACAAAGACTTTTGGTGATCGTCATTCTGTAAAACATATACCCTCTTCTCTTTCATTTGCTCCTAGTCCATCATGTTCTAGTATCACCACTTAAAAAATGAGTTTCTGTGACCTGAACAGAATATTAAAAAGATGGAAGAACTGTGAAGAATCATATATTGAATAAACAGTCAGGGCTAAAAAAATAAATCTAGTTGAGGGATTCATTTAATTTGCAAGATCATAAAATTTCTGCAGAATATGAGTTCAAACCTGCAGAAAATAACTAAAAATCATACACTTACTAAGCAATTCCAGTCCCGATTAACTTTAAAAGGCTACTGCTGTTACATTTTGTAGAATCTCTGTTAGATTTTAGTTTGTTTATCTGATAGTGATTTCAGCATGTTTTCCTCTGTTAAGGACTCAAGGCATCAGTCTTTATGATCACACAGACACAGCGATGCTGTTACTTAGTGTACTCTGTTTTCCAGAGAACTGGAAGCAGAAACCATTTCTTACTGATTTTGTAATGAGACTTTCTGCTGAAACAGGTGGAAGTCTAATCCAGAGTGTCTCTTAATACTGCTTTCATGATTTCAGAAAATTTCTGCAGCAGCCATACATGAAATGGGCAGTACAGAACATAAACAGTCAAGCCCAGAGCTCTGCTTCCTCTTTGAGGATTCAAGATTGAACCACTTGACATGGCTGTGAGCCATTTTAGGTGGCTGTGTGCACAATGGGCCTTGAGCTGATGTTTTTTAGGGATTGCAGAGCAATTTACAAATACAAATGGAAGTTTCACAGCATCCCTGTATGTATAGGTTAAGTACAGATAACACATAAGTAGTGTGACATCTGGTGCATGAGGACCAAATTCTGCTTTGGTTTCTGGACCTCAGCCCTGTCACTCCAGGAAGCAGAAAATCTCTCTGAAGCATTTTGGTCTGTGGTTCTCTAAGCTAGCTGTTGCTGAGCTATAACGACTGTGGTCCATTATATTTGCAGACTGGAGCAGACTTG
Source organism: Ceryle rudis (assembly GCA_033439905.1). Classification (NCBI taxonomy): domain Eukaryota; kingdom Metazoa; phylum Chordata; class Aves; order Coraciiformes; family Cerylidae; genus Ceryle; species Ceryle rudis. The sequence goes on from JAAGNO010011404.1 coordinate 16,370, forward strand.
GGGCAGAAATAATGTCTCATCTCTTAACAGAATGCTGTTAGTGGTGCCTGGTGGGTCTGTCACGTGGCTCCATCGGGAATGAGTCGTCCTGCTTAGGGGATGTGGCAAGCAGAGCCCCTGTATTGCGAAATGCAGATCTAGCTGCAGTAGAAAGTGGCTTTAATCTATGACAACTTAAAAACAGGTCAGCCCCTTTGCAAAAGGAATTGTCAAGCATTGGAACAGGCTGCCTAGGGAAGTGGTTGAGTGACCATACCTGGAGGTATTGTGTAGATGAGGCACTTAGTGACATGATTTAGTGGTGGACTTGTTATCGGTTGTACTTGGTGATTTTAAAGGTCTTTTCCAACCACATTGATTCTACGGTTATCAGGAAGATGATCTCTTTTTTTGTTTGTTTTTCAGAGAACTTATAACTGTGTAAGTGCTAACTTTACCCCTGTTATTTTTAATAGCTAGCCCCAGTTTCGCTTCACCATATTGGAACATCAGAAATGGTATGAGATCAGTAATTTGCCTTGAGATGTTTGATGCACTATATAACTGCTGTTGTAATCTGGAATCATGATTTAAGCAAAATACCTCACAAAAAATGAAACATTGTCTGGGTTTCATCCAGAAAAAAAATCGTCCCTCTCTGCAAGTTTTTTGGAGAAGTGCTGTTTGCCTTTCCAGATGCGACTTTGTTCCCTTCTGGTGACTTTTAAATTTTTAAAAGATAACAAGGTGCTGCGAAAAATGTGTACACATATATATATATATATATATATACCTACCTTTGGCTGTGTTTGGCTTTCCATTATTAAATGCATAGCTCTGTTAAGTGTGTAATTCTTAAAATTAAGTTCATTCTTCCCGTTCTCCAGGCTGAAAATCCACCGTGAAATTGTTGTTCTTTGCATACATCTTGTCCTTTTCTAGTTATCTTCTTTTATAAGTAAAGTTGCTATGGTATGAGGATGATGGGCAGCAAGACTTCTAACCGTGTGCTTTTGGATAGGGTCACATTAGATACCATGTATTGTAACGATGATATTTAGGGCTTGTATTAGGAAAAGCTATTGCAACACCAAGGCTCTGTGCTGAACAGAGTGAGTGTTGCAGGTGTGACTATCAAAATGCTCTTGTTTAATTTATGATGTATGATTCTAGTCTTCTGTATTCAGAATGAGTTTAAAACTATACTCCTGACTGATGCAGTAATTAAGGTATTCAGCTTTGCTTTCCAATAATATGGTCCAGTTCCTACATTCACAGTTAAAATCTCACAGTACCTCACGGGTTGTTTCTGTTTCTCAAATCCATGCACCTGGTACAAACATTTTATGATTATTTTTTTTTTTAAATGCATCACTCAAATACATGGTATTTTGCCTATAAATGACAGGTTTAATGCTGAATGACTAATATCCTGTAAAATAAAGAACTAGAGTGATATTTAAATACAAATGATTTATATTCCATAGTGCTTATAGTTAATGCATGTCTCTTGCCTACATCTACTGCAAATATCAACACATACTGTTCATCTCTTTTTTGTTGTTTTTGTCTATTGCTATTTTATGCATGAGGAAGTTCTTGTTTTCTACTCTGTGCTTGGCTGGCTTTTTCTTTTTTTGTTACTTAGTCCTCTGTTTGTACTGATTGCTTTTTTGCATGCAAATTACAGAATGTCATGGAAATGAGAGAGCTCTGAAAAAAAAGGAAAGATAATGCTGAGTTCCAACTGTCTTTTGTTTGTGCGTAAGTGTGTAAAATATATGACGTGGAAGTATTTTCAGAATGGCCTTTGACTTTCCTTCTGGTATATTTTTATTACTCAGTAAAGGAGCGGGCATTTTTCCCATTGGAAAGTATGATTAATCTATTAATACTTGTTAATAATACATGTGCTGGGCATGAAAGAATTTTGTCTTGCCATCCCTTTATAGAAATAAGGAATTATGGTAGGGTGTGTCTTGCCCAAGCTGAAACTTGTATACTGTGTGTGAAACCCTGGCCCCTCTGAAATCAATGGCAAAAATTGTTGTCTTCAGTTGGTCTAGGATTTCACTCTTGTTTCTAGTTTACTTATGGATTTTCATGTTTCTTTACAAATATCTCAGCAGGTGGTCAAAGGTTTCAAGGGAATTTACAGTTCTATTTAAAAGAGAATGTAATGAGTGTGTCAAAAAAAAGGGAAAAAAAAAAGCAAAAAAAAAAAGCCAAATCCATGCTTATCTTTGTAAAACCTGAGCATAAATGGTTGAACTCAGAAATGTGAATTAGCATTTCACAGAAAATGTTGCTTTAACCAACTGTCAAGACATTTATTAGCCACCTTATTGCATCAAATGCAAGTGGCAATTTGGCAGTTCTTGTCTCCACTGTTTCTAATAACAAAACCAACAAAATACAATTAAATTAAGAGAATAAATGTAGTTTATGGTGGGTATGCTTTTAGTAAACAAGCTTTGATTCTTCATTTAAAAACAATAAAGCACTGGGCACTCTTTGATTCTTGTGCTAGATGTTTCTAATAGCCATACCCCCTAGGGAAGGTTTTGCTCTAAGGTTTGAAAAACGTAATGAAAAATTGGTTATTATAAACTAAGATTTCCCTCCCTGCAAATGTTTTTCTTGAAACATCCATGGGAATTTAATATTCACTGTTTTTTTTCCTCAGTCTTGTATATTCTTGAATTGTCTTTTTTCCTCCATTTTCTCCGTTCTCAATCCTAGGTCCCCTTACAAAGAAACAGACAGATGATTTAGGTGATAATGACGGTGCTGAAGATGAAGGTATTTTTTTGCCGCCAAACTGATTTGCATGACAAGGATCCCTGAAAATCTTTTTTCTCCCCTCTTTTTTTGACTTCTTGTCTTCTTTTGAAGAGTTTTTGGTTTTGTTTTTGTTTTTTTAATTCCCATTTTTGATGTGTTTTGTCTTCTTGCTTGTTGTTATACATATATATTTTTTAAGGCCT
>JAAGNO010011404.1:19435-31805 GCA_033439905.1 Ceryle rudis
ACTCATTGGTACTGTGGCTGACTGAGATGGAAAGGAAAACGCTCCCCCCTAAAATTCTTAGTGGTCATAAAACACAGGTAAAAGAAAGAATGTTGTTAAGTTCTACGTTTTGATACAAAACAGTAACAATATTTAAAGAGGAGGGGTTTTTGTTTTCTTGAAATGGACTTTTGATATGTTGCATCCCACCTTTTGACTGAATTTTGTCCATACTATTTAAACTAACACTCTTAAAGTTTCTCTGTACACCTTTTTGCATGTTTTCTAACCCTGTGTATTTCACCAAGTACAAAGATGTTTCTTTTTTCACTGACTGATCTCAGTTTGATAAACATATAAAATGTTGTGTTTATAAAAGAAAAAATACAGAAAATTCTTAGAAAGTGTCTCTTAAGCAACTGAATTTCCCCAAATACAAAACCTTCTGCATTTACATTGCCACGAATAGAAATAAAGGCAAGACTACCCCACCTCCCTGGGGAAGAAAGGTAGCCCTGAAATGGCAGCAATATTTGCAGTTGGTGAGGCTCTGTGCAGCACCAGCAGCATTTCCAGTGGAGCTAAACTGGTACTGTCTAAAGGAGTCTGATCCCTTCTGTTTTCTACAAGCACTTAAAGATGCCTGTCTGCTTGTGCTAACCCTTAGAAAACCCTATTACTAAGTAAAATCAAAAGCTTGAAATGTCAAGCGTATTATTCTGTTAATGAATTATGTCTGTTAATTGTGTAAGCTACGCAGATTTGCTAATTTTTTAGGGCAATGAAAATGGTAACAACCGCTCTTTCTCCTGAGCAGTCTCATCCCTTCAAGTAGATGTGCTTCAAAGTTCTGAATCTTAAACACGTACTTTGTATATTTTATGGTCAATGAGTAAAACAAATTGCCATATAAGACCGGGAGAGTTGCTGCTTCCTTCTCTGTTACTATCTGGGGGTTGTTTTGCCAGCTACTAAGATGAAGCGTAACTTACAAACTGCAAGGCTCTTAATTAAGAAATTTTTCATCACACAGAACATTAACCATTTTACTCAGACAGAAATGTGCAGACTTATCACATAAGAGGAAGGCAGGCAAGTATGAGCAGTTAACTTCTTGCCCAGTAACTGAACAGAGACTTTACAAATAAACCCACAAACTTACACATGCCGATTTCTGATCCTCTACTGAATGTACATGTTAAGCATACGAATGAAAGCCCACCAGCTGGCCCAAGATTTGAAAGAACCACCTAATTGAAAATCTCCTTTGAAAGCTCTCATATTATGCAGAGCTAAGTATGATAATTCAGATCCACTTAGCTTGATGAGGCCAAGTCATTTTTACATTAGTACATTACAAAATATTGCAAGGGACATTCTTCTGTATTCTCCAAGACCTGTGATATTGAATTAGCCATTGTAAAAGTCACTCTGTCTTGTTTTAACAATATGTTTTAAGAAACCGTTTGAAACCTGGGTTATTCATCCAGTGGACCTTAATGGCCCTCCTAAATTGCTGTATAATTGCCAAGACAGATGCTAATGGCTGAACATTTGTTGAGTCCTTCTCCGCGTAGACACACTTTAAAGAGAATACTCAGTTTGCAAAAATTCAGCAGAGAGTGATTGCTGCCAGAAAGCAGTTTAGGACGTAGAATCAGATGAGAGTAGGGACCTCAGTCTTTGGAGAATAAGTATCCATGTCAGGGGAAACCTGTCTCCCACATTGAGAATTGTAGGAGAGAGAGGAAGGACTGTAAGAACACAGCAGTCAAACTAGAGTGGAAGAAACACATTTACAACACTAATAAATCTCTTTAATTTATAGGACTGGGATTAATTTTCTCTGGCATACAAGTGACAGTTTTGTTCTCCTTTCCATGCCAACAGAAGAATACGGGCAGTAATTAGACTTTTACTGCTTCCGAGAGTCACAGAGAGATGGCAAATTTAAATTTTTATGGCCAGTACAGACTGAAGGCCACTGGGATGGCTGCTGGGTTGGTAGGAACCCTGTCTGCTCAGGCCCTGCACTTCACCGTCCCTCGGTGCAGGAGCAGTATCAGATCACCTGCCTTTTGTGAACCTGCTCTTCTGCATTGGAACTCAGGCACATGTTGCGTACGCAGAACTGAAACGTTCACTACTTCAAGTCATGTATTTGGGTTTGAATAGCAAGAAAAAGAGAGACAAGGTAAAAAGCCACCATAGCTGTCTAGATTTCTGCTAGCCTGTCCACCAAGCCCTTCCCCTTTTGCAGTATAGTAGTTTTTACTGAATATAAAACCCTACAAATTAATAACTGGGCACAAAATAAAACAAATGCCAAACTGAATAAACGATGATGTTGGAACAGGGGGGAAACTGGGCTATACCATACAATCCATGCTACATAAAGAATGCCCAGTATTTTCTGAAATGCCCAGGATGGTCTCTGTATTAAGAAATTCAGAGCAGCCAGGGCCATTTGTTGTATTACTTTTTATGAAGAAAGAGCTTTCATAGCAGCTTCTTGGATCAAATGCCTGGAAAGTATTCTGTATTGTGTCACTCAAACGTCAGGGTCTGATTAGAAAATTTCATTTTTAAAACAGTGTTCAATAATCCTACACCCATCTGCTGCTACATGTCACTACCACAGTATTGTGGTCCAGACCTTGCCAGCACAAGCACTGGAATCAGTAATCAAACTTGGATCTCTGGTACGTGCTGCAACCAGTAGACCAGGCTTAATTAGATCATTTTTCATTTTTGTTTTCAAAAGACCCAAAGGCAGTAGAGCAGATTACCAGCTAATGATCTGCAAATTTGCTGTTTAAAAAAAGAAGGTATTTTCAAATTCTGTTAGTGTAAAATGTGCAAAAAATCAGAAATTACCAAAGGGTCTTATTTGGTCCGTGCCCCCCCCCCCCCCCAAGTCTGGATGCATTCTTGTTTCTGTTTAACCCTTTCATGTCTACACTTGAAATTAGTTACCTGTTTTTCATTAAGTATTGAACTGCTTGAGCAGGCACCACAAACAGGAGTGGCAAAAGCATCTGCAACCAGTGAGCACTGGGGCTTTCTCTTTTTACAGCAGTGGTGGATTTGCCTGTTTGCTAACTTGCAGGTAAGCGGTAGCTAGTGTAGACACAGAATTAAAGTAACTTGGCAGTTGAATAACTGTACCTTCCTCAGTCTAGAAATGAGGCTTAGCTTAAAAAAGTAAAATATTTTAATCTTTATATGTTAACTCAGTCTTAATTTTGGTAAGGTAGTAATTTAACTTGATTTAATTAGGCTACAGCAAAAAACAATGACTCTTTATGCACCTTTAGTTCCTATATACTCAAATCCTTAGCATGACTGCAAATACAGCAACACAAATTATTAATCAGCTGATGTACTCAGGGATCAGAACTGGACTTCTAGGTAGTTAGTGTAGTATGAAATATCCATGAAGGATTGCTCACAAATGAATTCTTCTCATCCACCATTCTGTCATACACACCTTACCCAAGCACATCAATCTGTCAATCCTAGGTCCTTATTTAGTCCCCGTTGCTATTTGAGCATCTCGGTTTTTAATGTATTCAGCCTCCCAGCAGCATCCCTCTGCAATAGAGCAGCGCTATTATTCCATTTTTAGAAATGAGGATCACAGGTGCTAAGTTTGAGGAGTACAGACACTGCCCATAGTAAAGCTGGGAATTGAGAGTACATGCCTCGGAAGCACTGCAATTGCTAGTTGTCTCTACTCTCCCCTTCTTCCTTTCCAATCTCTCCTGTGAAAAGAGAGACAGATTAGGAACAGATGTTGCTGTTTGTTCTCAGGCTGTAACTGTGATGATTCTAATCATTTAGTCTGATGCTCTGTCTTAAATGGGCTATTGGACTTCATTGGCTGAAGGAAGTTCTTGGTCCAGAGCGTGTTTTAAATCAAACCAAACAAAAATCCACTCAAATTTTAAATCGCTAATGATGCAGAATGCATCTGCAGACCCCTTCTTATGCTTAACAGACTGTAGCATCACTGGTACAAAAGCACACATTTCAGAATTGAGGATCTTCTCCAAAATCCCTATCACTCCATTAGTATTAAAATAGACAAAGTTGCCAAGTTTAGCATTTCATCTGCTTTCTGCTGTCATGGTAAGAAATAGGGAGAGAAAACAATCTTTCCGTCTGGCACTAATTGTACATTTTTGGACTTCAGGGATCAGTAAACAGCAAAAGACATTTGTGTGCCTCTCAAAGCAACCACGTGCTCCAGCCTTAATTATAGTCTCTAATGAATTCCAGCCAGGCTGGAGTTGTGCAGATCTTACCAATTTGGGTGAACTTGTTGATTGATGCACAAACATATTCATGATTCCTGTTCATCCTTTCACCCATTCATGTTAGTTCTGCAATTCCAACTTTCAAGTACAGACTCCGATGTCATTTTTGTATTCAATTTGGTGAATTATATTTTCCCTTTACACTGAGAACCTCAGTTCAGATTATGTTGAATTTTTATGGTGTTATTAATGCTTGAAACTGTGCAAAATAAAATTCTGACAGACCTTTAATTTAAGCACCTCTTCAGGCCTCCATTATACTTTTAACACTGCCAAACATTGCTTGTGCAGTGAAGAGTTTGTCAGCTTTTGTATTTTGAACCATCATCTTTTAATAATTTAAAATCACTACCTAACTGGCCAGGTAGTAGTCCTACCTAGCATTGAGGTCCTGCTCTTATGAGAACCTGCTCCAGATTTACCTGTAAAAGCATAGGCCATTTTTTATGTTAGAATATACATTCCTATAGTCCTCCATCAGGACCTCAAATAACTTTCAGGCAAAGGTAGTTAGGAGTTCAAGAGTGCATAAAATCATCCATTGTTTAACAAAGCCAACCAACCAAAAAAGGACATAATTCTATTTTTCTGAAACTTGATGGGTGCAGGCTATATTTTAAAATACGAAACACGTCTAGAACCTTGCTGCCACTCCTAAGGGAAGTTCAGTAGTTGCTTTAAAAGTTTCAGGACGCCTAGTTTTATATCACATGTTAAAAACATGATATTAATGAATGTTTACATATTAACACTGCTAAGTGCACTTGCTTATTAAAACAGCAGTGCATCTATGAGGCATCTGATAGATTTGAACTGAATGGAGAAATACTGTTAAAAGTTTTTAAGATAATTAAGAGTTGCACTGATTGGTGCCGTGCTCTACATAAATATTTTTAGGACTAAAGCTTATGGAAGAGCTACAGGTATATCCATATAATATTCTATGTAAGGAACGCCTAGGTTTTGCCAATCTAAAAGTAACCAATCTAAAAGTTTTCCACTGTTCTCATCCTGTTTCATATTCAAAACTCAAGATTTACTTAGTAGTCTACATCAAAATGTCACTGTTTTTTATAGCACTGATTGTGACATCGCTGCTAAACTAATTATATTTTTGTACTAAGCTGTCTCCAGGTAGCCTTTCTTCCTTTCCCATTTTAGTTGTTCCCTGCAAATTATACTTGTTAAGTCACGTGGCCAATTCACATCAGCCTCAAATGACTGAAGCTATACTTATGTTTTGTTGTATATGACAATTGTGACTGGTATTCACAGTCAGACCTGGCTCCCTGTTGTGTGATATAACAAATATAGAATAAAAGACAGCCCTATTCCTAAATTGCCTGTAATTGTAATTAAGACCACACATAAAAAGTAGATGCAACAAACGTTAGGAAGGTACAAAAGAAAGATGATGGATATCTTAATAAGAAAGTTCATGTATATGTCATATAAATAAGATCATTCTCTGCTATATAGTAAAGCCTACTTGGATATTTTATGAACTAGTAATTTAAAGCCAAACAAATCACAGCACTCAGAAGTTATCTTCTGTGTGAATATGAAACAGAACAGAGTTGAATTTGAGCAGGATTTTGAACAGCACTATTCCACCATACATCTTTAAAAATATTCACGTGTCTGCCTTTTAATTAAAGCAACACTTAATAAAATGCAACAACCAGTGCAGTACTCGATTAAATCAATATATAAATCTACACTTGGCAGAAACACCACATTTGCACCCCAATTCCTCAGGTTCAGAATGAGCTAACTATTAATCTGCGTGGGAAAGTGTAGCTAGAGTTTACTGAGACCACTCCAGCACTTGTACACAAAGGAGAGATACCAGCCCATAGGAAAAAAAGAAAGCTGTTTCAAATTATTTATGGTCAGGCTTTGAAAAGTATCCGAGTGTCAAAATCTCAATTATTTTCTTTGCTGAGTTGGATACTTAACTCCATCAAGCACTTCTGAAAAGTACATCTTTCTGCCACTTCTGTATCAGTACAGAATTTCTCCTCACAGAGTATTATCTTAATACTTCCTTCATTTAAATTTTAAAGGATGATGGTTTTCATGGGGGAACATTTGCTCTCTTTCAGTTAGGAATCAGTTCTTGATTATGGTCTCATTTTTTTGCTTTTTTCCTTTGATCTTCTTATTTAATAACATCCACTAGCTAATAACATTTGTACCTCTCCCATCTTGTACCTTTCAAGTAGTCCTAGCTCTAGTCTGCAGTTGATAGGAAACCACTGACTGTAAGACCAAAATGCAGTGATCTCTCCTCTTCACAAGAAGAGGTCCATAGCTTGTATATAATCCATAGCCTAAAGTCCCACAAGCCTCAGCTGAATGCTGCATAGCCTCACGGATGTCTCCAGTACTAGATTACTGCCCGAGACACGCAGAAGAACCATTTTTCTCTTGTAGAAGGGATTTGTCTTAAGACTGATGACTTTGGCAAAACAGCACGAGGAAAATTCATACTGCATGTCAACTGCTCTGACATGGCACATAGGCAGGGCTTAAAATTAGCCTATCTCTCTGTAATCTTTACAAGACTATTAGTAGTAGGAAATAACAAAAGTATGGCATACACAGAATTTACTCAGAGAACCACTTCTTCCTATGTCAGATTTTACTCAGGGACATGTGCTTCCCTTCTCAGATAAAGGACACCTACTCTTTGCTAAATATTGCAATATTATTTTCCAGATAAACAGGCCAGTACTACCAACATTTCATTACTGTTCACAGTTGGTGCTTTGTAATTCTATGTAATTTTAATTAAAGAAGAATTCTGAGACAGTCTCCCCCTGTGCTACCACCAAGCATACAATTAACTGTGTACAATTTCTGCTGGGAACAGTCACACAGTGATTTCAGATTAATAATTTATTATTGCTTCCATATTTGTATCCAAATAAAAGAAGCATAGACTATGAACAGACCATCTACTGGAAACAGTACATGAATTTGAAAAGACCTTTCTCTCAGTGTAGGTTTTAAACCTCAGGAGCTCATTGTTCTATCCTATGGACAATGAAGATAAATAATCTCCTTAGCTTTACACTCTGGAAATTGCATGTTGGAAGGCCCTTACTATATGCTTGAGTGAGGAAAGCGATACAAACAATTTCATATACAACCTTTCATCATCCTTTTGGGCTTGAATAAATGATTGTTCTAGTACTTCCAATATTGAAGATCCAATTTCTGATCTTGACTGTTCTAGCATTTTCTTCAAATTAGAATCAATATAAAATAATAATAGCAACGGGTTTTCTATAAACAGACACATCTGTGCTGATCTTTTTCAACAAATCCAAAAAGCAGGGCTTTTAGTGTAGCTTCCCTCACCTAGTACTCTTTACAGTGCTTCAGAAATGATTCAAACAATTCTACAGAGAGCTTACTTGAAAGCTTCTTAACTAAGATTCCTCCAAATCAAAGGAGTAAACAATACATCTGAGGTTTTTCGAGACGCTGAAGTCAGTAATCAGGGGAGTCACTTGAATACTGTCATAATGACATAAAAGTCTCCAAGTTAGAATATGCAGTACATTTCACTGGAAAGTTTGCATATGCTCTCTTGCTGTTCTCTTTCTTGACTTTTAGACACTATGATGCGATTTTATGACTAGGGCAGTGGAAGAGACACGGACAACTAGCAAATGAGATCAAAATACAGTTTAATCCAGATTTAAAAGTTTTAATTTATACCTTAGCTGATTTCTTTCCTCTCCAAGCAAAACAAAAGAAGTTTTTAAAATATGTATTATTTCACCACCAACTGTTGCTTTGAATTGATACTTAAGGACAAATTACCTCACACAGAACAGTGCTGTTGGGATATTAAAAATCTTATTCCGAATAGGTTCATCAATTTGCAAATAGGACTTTTTAGGGGGGAGGGATACCCAAATCAATGTATTCATTAAAAAGACTCAGCACAATATGTCAATATCTAATTTTGTTGTCTGGGAGAATGGCAGAGCTTTTAAGATTTAAAATCATAATCTGTGCTCAGTGTCACTTTTGAGAACCTCACAATTTGTTTGAATGTAGTGTGGGAATTTATAAGCAATGTGCCAGGCAGCTCTTCAAATACACAGTCCTTTCACAGCTTAGTAAAATTAGAAGTACCCATGCACCTTATACTTAAGACTACCCAGGTTGCAAGTAACATCCATTTGAGGTCTAAATGTCTCTTTTTGAGAACTTAGACTTCAGACCTATCAAGAGATAGCTGTTTATACTCCCTTTTTATAAATTATTGGTATTACCGTACTGGAATCAATCAACAATTTATGCAGGAGTAGAAATCCTGTTTATCTCAATATAGTGAACCACCTTTAGCTAAGTGAACAGAAAGATGGACTGAGCTTTCAGAAGTGTTCGGACTTTGCCTAAATGAGCTCACACTGATATTAGTAGGCATTCTACATCAAATTCAGCAGGAACAGAATCAGATCAATGTCCCATTGCATTTGAGCGAATACGTTACCATTTTCAATTCCCTTCTACTTTTCTGAGGACAATGAGTGTTTCCAAAAATATGAGCTTCAGTTACAAGCAAGCCACAAAGAAACACTTCTATCCACCTGCCCATTTCCTTATGTAAAATATGTTGCTTGAGAAACACTTCAAGAAAAATAACCTCACTAAAAATAAATAAATAAATAAAATATTGCATGTATCTTTTTTTTTGGTACTTTCTTGAGATAAAATGTGTCTTAATATTTTTTCCAGACATTCGGGACAGTGGGGGACCTAAGCCTGTGATGGTGTATATTCACGGAGGGTCCTACATGGAAGGCACTGGAAATTTATATGATGGCAGTGTTCTAGCAAGTTATGGGAATGTGATAGTCATCACAGTCAACTATCGCCTTGGGGTACTTGGTAAGAAGCTTTCAGCTTTCCATTAATCCCTGCTATCTGCAATGCAATTCATGTTACATGTGAGAATGTATTAAAAGAAAAACAGAACCAAAAACCTAACAAGTAAAAGAACAACAACAACTTTTTCTTCCATGTCAAATAAAAGGGTTGTATTCTGCGGATGAGATATAAAGACATTGCAGGTATTATCTGGAAGAATCTGCTGTCATGCTCGTAGTGGTATGAAACCGGTATTCCCATTGCGGAGCTGTCGGGCAGAAGAGCTCTTCTTTTTTTATTTTCCGTGAATAACAGTGGTGCTTTACTTCATAGACAGGTAAATCAGATTAAAAAAAAAAAAAAAGTTAAGTCATAGAAAGTAGCATTTTCTGTTGAAAAAAATAAAAGTCTTCAGTTTTGATTGCCATTATTTCTTTGTATTTTGAAATAGATAAGGTTATCATCAAAATATTATTTAATAAGAGCTGTACTTTTTACCTGTTTGTTTTGAGCTTCATTGCGGTTTTGAAAAGTATTACGGGTATTATTCAAATACTTCTGGTATTTAATTTCTCGGTCAAATTAGTGAACAGAGTTACTTTTGAGTGTTTCAAATACAGTGAATAGGATATGCTGATGCTGTTGGTAGGCTCGTGTGGTACCCCTCTGGTAGCTTGTATCCTACTGGAAATTCTACTTCCATATTTGTTCAGTGTAGTCACACTCATGACACAAGTTCAACAGCTCTTGAGACAATATAATTGTTGGGTTTTGATTCTGCATATTCTACTGAAATACTGCATGCTGTGACTCCCAGAAGCAGGTGTTCATTTCTGGGATACTATGGTACAGTAATTTCAGAATACTTCCAATGGTGTGAGGGTATTCCCTTTAATGGTGCGATAGGCCACCTGTCATTCGCAGCAGTGGGTTGGTTCTGAAGACCAGTCAACTTGATTCTCAATTTGTGGGCATTAGCAATGTCTGCTACTCTGGTTTTCTTCTGTGTGGCCATTTTATTTCATTATTGCTCTGTTTCTTTGTGTTTTGAATTCAGTTAGCACAATCCCCGAATCCGTCGGTTCCTGTTTGCCCATCTGGGTAATTTTCTTCCAACAGTTTCATTTTTGTTAAAAATTCGACATCTGAATACAGTTTAATCTGGGGAGGAGGGAATGAATTTTGACTTTAGATTTGAAACTCAGTGTGCCGTAGTTGTGTTTTACAAGGGACTGAATAATTTCCAGAAAGATCATAACTATTTTTTTCTGGATTTATCTCCTTAATATCCATTCAGAGGTTCTGTTTGTGATGTACTTCTTTAAACAAGGAAATCGTGATATTTTGTATGCTTTTTTCCTTCCTTCTGTCTTCAGATTTATATAGTGACTTCAAGTCCTGGGCACACGTTAGTGCGGTGGTTAATAACCTGTAATCTGTGCCTCTAATCAGCATTTTAGTTTTACACCAGTGCTCTCATCTTTGATGTTTCAAACAACATTTGTCTTTATTATATGCTAGTAGCGTATTCTGCCCAGTAATACAGTATCTGAAAGCACTGTTTATTTCTTTAAATTATTTAGTCTAATTCATAAATCACTTGTAGTTGCAGTGTTTGAAAGGGCTAGTTGCTTGAAAGATGAAAATTAATTCACCTTCATTGATGGTAATGGCTTTTCCACTTGTAATTTAACACTGATCCCTGAGGTAACCAGTGCTAACATCTTACTGAGCATAGGAGGATTTCATTTGTGTTCGTGCTTTGGACTTTGTGGTCTTTACAGAGCCTCAAGGGGCAGAGAGATAATTTTCTTTTAAGTGGGACCTATTACAGTAAAACCTCTAAAACTCGCAGTAGAATCTAGTGATTAGTATGAATACTTGAAATTACTTTCAAACTAACTAAAATAACCCTGTATCAGGCTTGCAGGTTTTTCTTAGTAGAATAAATGTACGTTAGCTATATGTAGAAGTCAATCATGTATTTTGGATCTGGTACAATGCCTGTTTGCACATGTTAAATAATTAACGACGACACATCACTAAACAGGTAGTGTAGAAACACACTGGTAATGAAAAAATTTGCACAGTTTGCAATTTTTTCTGCCTTTCTTTGTTTCTTGGTTTTAAGATTGCCTTAGAGCAGAACTTTTTCATAATCATCCTGATCTTGCTACAGCACTGCGTAAAATATCTGGCTGTACAGGGAGAAGTAATGCAGGGATTCGTTGGGGTTTTTCCCACATGAGATGATGTAGGGACAAAATAGGGTCTTGGCACTTTCATATGACCCTTATTGGTCTGAGTTTCTTGTATTGGTCTTTGTGGTTATATCTCTTAATATAGATGATCTCTGTGGGTCCAGGGAGTTCTGCTGATGTTTCACCGAGATTTGCACTGTGACGTTTCTTAGTAAGGAAGCCAGTTAAATAAATATGCATAGCTGCAACAGTAACAGTTTCTTCCAGACCAGTAGCAATGGGAAAGGAGGATATGATGTGGTATTACATTCCTTGCAGTACTATTAAGTCCTTGGTAGACGGCTTTTTGTACAATTCAGATTATTTTTCCGTTTATTCTGAGTTGAAACATTCTTTGTTTTACAGACTAATCTGCTTGAGGACCTGCATTTTATGTAGATGCAACATTTACTTCTACGTAAAATGTTAGAAATCTCTTCAAAGTGAAATCCATTTGCTAAAGTGAAAACAATAACAAAATATGGAGCAAGTGTATGTGAGTTCCCTGACCCAACTTTGAATTTAAGGAAGTCTGAGAATGAAAGACTGTTAGAAACTTTTCTTAGATAAAAATAAGATGGACAAGAGAACTGTTTGCCCTGGAAAATTGGGGACTACTGAATGAGAAACAGACTATTTATATCTTCTCTAGATTCTCTTTAAATGCAGGTCTTGCGCAAGCAATCTTATCTAGTGAGGAATAGTGCATGAGGAGTCTAATAGCCTTAAAGGACGGATAGTAGGAGTAAGTGCAGATACATTTTTATGGCTTCTTTTTAGGAAAGGGCAGATACAAAGACAAGTGTGGATTTTGAACTCAACTAATTTGAGACTTCAAATGTTTATTTAACGTATATCCATCTGGTTAAAAAGCAGGAGCTTTTTATTTAAATTAAATAATCTAATTTAAATTAATTTATTTATTTACGTTTCATAAAATAA
>JAAGNO010011404.1:53844-66254 GCA_033439905.1 Ceryle rudis
TCTTTTTAAATTTGTTTTATTACCTGAATTGGAAAAGTATATACTATTTTTCTCTTCACTTAAAAAAAAAAAAGTTAGTTTTTACTTTTGCATTCTGAAAGCTATATAAAGCAACACTGCTTGCAGTTTCTCTTTTCAGAATATATCCACAAATACAAATAGTAAAAAAATACTTATTTCTTCTTTTGGATGTTGCACCAAATAACAATAGCATTGGATTTAACTATTATAGTTCTTACAAAAACTAAGCTTTTGTCATCCAGAGGTTTTTTTTATTTCCTTCAAATACTGCCATTTAGACATGTATTCAGTGGATTCCTCTTTCCTTTTTCATTCTTGCTGTTTATTAAAGTAGGCCATGATTTTTATCACAAGTTATCCTACTGTAAACACACTACTTTAATTTCCAAAGGCATCTTCTTTCCTGAGTCCTGTGGTAATCCTCAACCCACACATTATTGGTTTTCATTTCCGTTTGAATGTCAATTTTAAACCTTTAAATACTGAGCCCAAATTTTTATATGGGCTCTTTATTTATCATATGGAGTAAATTGTCTAGAATAGGTCATTTATGTAGTGCTGGACATTTCAGTAGAACAATGTCTCTGGAAAAAAAAAAAAGTTTCCCTTCTTGCTTGACTGATGCATTAATAGTATTTTAGAAATAGTTTAGGTAAGATTAAGAGAGGCCTTTTGACAGAACTTTGTGTAGTACTTTGCAAACAGACAAGCATGCTCTGTAAGAGATATTCATTGTTAACAGATTATGTTAACTTCATGGGTTTTATTTATGGGTTTGAATACACTGCTTGTGAAAGGTCTTGAGTTACTAACCCTGGAGAATGGCTTTTTATTCTAAGACTGGTTCCTGATCAGGAAATCACAGGAAAAGCTTCCACAAAGCATCCTCTCACAGGGAAGCAAACCAATCTTGAGAGATTGCGTTTAAAGGGAAAATGTAATTAAGATGTAAAAACATCAACATGCGAATGTCTGTTCTTCATCAATCCCTGTTGATGGTGTATTTGCAGTGTGGACACTTAGCCAATAGGAAACAGGAAAGACCACTAAAGAAGTTTACAGAACTAGGTGAATATCACAGACAGTGAGCCATGCATTCATGTATCTAGCCAGGAACTGGGCAGGGCTAATGAAGAGATTTCATAGGTTCTATTCAGATTTTATGCAGATTTAGTATTAACAGCAACACTCCACAATCAAATTGATGAAATTTTAGAAAGGTTGAAGCTAGTAAAATACAAATATTGTATAAATACTTACTGGCTTTAATGCTTGCTCTATAGAGAAAACAAAAGTTTTCTCTGGGTCCTGTAAAGATTTTTTCTGTGCTTTCTACAAGTCAAAGCTTCCTACAGATTTTATTTCAATAAAGTTATTCAGTGGATCCATTTGTTCTCTCCTCATTGGAAACCTGTTGGTAATACAGTAAGTAATACAGTAATAAGAAGTGCATGATAGGAAAGTAAATCCCCAGTTAGATTAGAAGATGCCAACAAAAATACAGTATCTAGCTGTGCAGTGGATTTGAATTTGCAGTTTAAAGGACCATTACTTTGAAAAGAGCCAGCTTTGTGTCGGGGTCAGAGGAGTTTGACTTGATTTTTTTATTAATTTAATAAATTAAATTGTCTACCCAAAAAATGTTTTGAACTCTTCCTAATTCTGTCCTTTGAGGCTGTGCAGCTGGTATTGAAAGGGAACTAGGGAAGATTTGCCCCAGTCCCAATTATATATGTTGCTGTTGTCAGTTGTGGGGCTTTTTTTTCTTCCGGAATTTTATGTGTTTGAAACCAACATAACTGGGGCTGTTTTGGTGTTTTAAAACGATCACATTAGCTTTGCTGTTGTCTGTGGACTTTATATCTCTCAGTGCAAATAAAAGAAGTGCAGATGGACAAGAGCCAGAAGAAAGAGTAGATAGAGAAAATACTGGAAGGTGAGTATCGTAATAACTAGTATGATCTTTAGCACACTATGATTATGCTAATTACTGATGAATATTATTTAAAACAAAAGAAATGAGAAAACATATAGGTCATTTTGTTATTCTTTGTTAGAAGGAAGATAGACTGCCCAATTTCATTTTTAAATAGATATAGAGCATTTGAGTGGTGGTCAAGAATTCCAATATGCTTTTAGCTGTGAATCTAGCTGGAAAAAATCACCTTTTTCTCTCAGGTTTGGAAATGAGACACAAGCACTCATTACTAAATTTGTTGCAGCTCATTGCTGTGACAGCAAATAGTTGTACATGTTGGCAATTTGTTTAGTAGATTATCATTTACCATCACTTTTTAATGTTAGAATGTGATCTTCCAATGTCTTTAATCTATTTGCATCATGAGTGACAAATTTCTTTCCTTAAAGGTAATCTCTTCTTATAAAAAAATAATTTTATCCGAACTGTCACGTGAAGAAAACACCCCAAACTGTAAGCATTTTAAATCCCAAGATTTCACTCGTTATTTATCCTAGCTGTTAGAGTTGTTAGTTTCAACTCTGAGCACAGTAACATCCAATGAATGTTCATTTAGTACAACCCAATGAGTTGTTCTTAATTTCTCTATTTTTTATTTCCTGTGCACATAGCAGAACTCAGTTAAGGAAGTAGAAAGCCCAGTGCAGAACCCAAACAAGGGCTGAATGATGTATCCTCAAACGTCCAGAAAAGCCTAAGGGGCATTAACAACATGAGTAACACATGGATTCTTCAGACTGGTAACTTTGCTGCTCTAAAAAGATAAATTTAAAATTAGAAACAAAGTTGTCCTAACTAAAACTAAAAATCTAAGAAAGAGGTGCGAGCACTTAGAAATGCAGCAGTAAGAGCAGTAGGCAAGTGGTTTATATGGAAAATCACACAGCAGCATCTGCTTCCACGCATAGCGTGGTTCAAAGGCAGAACACCTTATCTGTACCTGCTGGAATAGAAGACGCCCACTGGGAAGTAAAGAAAACTAATTTCATCCCGGTATTTTACCATAAACAGCTCGCTCTCACAAGATGAACGGTCAGTTTTTCCTCACATTAATTTAGATGACTGTCACCACCTTTAAAATGGTATATGCCAGCATATGTCTTACTTTCGACAGTTTACAAGATGCTTTAAGTTACAGAAAGAAATGTCCCATTTCTTCACAAAGAAAACATTTAGAAAACAAATGGAAAAGAAGTTTTTCACTTTACATGTGACTTGAACTCTAGCTTACATAGGCTCCAAGGGATGCGCTGTAGTGAAAACAGTAAATTAAAGAAGATAAAAGCATTTGAAGAAATGTCATCTGGTGCTTCGATGGAAAAGAAAGAATGCCACAAATTCTCTCAGTTTCCTTCCTAGATATGTTTTTAATGATGTGAAACTGGGAGCTGAGCTGTCATCAAAGGTCACGGAAAGCAAAAGAAAGTATTTTCCTATTGAAAAGGGCAGTCATTTTCTTAAACACTCCTTCACTGGCCTGTTTTCTTCTTGCTTTTAGGTGAACCACCTTTGAGTACCAGCTAATAAAAGCAGCACCTCAGGAAAGTTTTATTTGCCTCTTCTTTAACACCAAAGTCCTGCAAATGGTAAATAGTTTGGCAAAATAGTGCCTCATTCAACATTATATAGCTCAGAAATACCATTCTAAAATTGGAAAGTATGGAAACATAGAAGCTTCCCTTAGCAGACCCAAAAATTATCCCTTCCTCCCCCAATGGCTACCTTTGCTATCCCAGAGGATTTGTCTCTAGTAATTACAAGCATATTGTGGAATCAGAAAATGTAAACAAAAGACATGGTTTGGTCTGTGCTCTGATCTCATTTTTCACATTCTTATATATTTTAACAACAGGCTTTTCAGCTCCTAACATACATAATGATGAATTTCAAGTCTATAATGCTTAATGCATTGATTAATGTATTGATGAATCTGATGACCCTTACTGTAAAAGTTATTATTTAAAATAGCAATATATTCACTTTCTCAAAATCCATAGCAAATAGACTCATTAATAGCCAAGGGGAAACAATAAGTGGATGTAAACTGATGTATTAGCCTCTTCTAAGAAAATGAGCTGAGCTTTGCCAGCATGCATAAACAAACCAAAGCCTCGTTTTGCTAAGTAATATTACAGTTTCAGAATTTAATTTATAATAATTCATAATTTTAGTTCCTAATTCTAATTTAATTACATTAGCATTATGAAGGCATGTAATCATTGCAACTGAATCAGTGCCAGAAATCAGCTTTTACTACAGTTAGGACTTAAGAGAGAAAAAAAGGAAAAATCAAAAATAGGGAGGACAGTTTGCATTCTGAATTTTAGTCCACTGCAACTGAGATCTTCTTTTACATAGAATATTCTCGTAATCGAAGAGCACTTTGGGTCTAAATACCTTTCCTTGGCCTTATTGCTGTCACATTAACATGTGTCATCATAACACACGGAGAGGCAGGACAGTCTGCCACATCTACAAAAGTTTTAGGCTGCTTGTCTCTCATTACACAAAAATTTGGCAGAGGAGGGAACCAAAGTTGTACCTCCTGACCTCTGTGGTGGACCTGTAGTCTTTTACCAGATGTATCTTTCCACTAACCACCAGCAAGTTATCAGGTGACTTGGAGATGCATTGCATTAAGAATGTTAAAGCTAGTTGCTTGTGAAGCTCATTTATCTATATCAAGGGATTACTTTAAACAAGACAAAGGGATAGGAGGTATGGCTTGTAGTCTTTGCTTGCTTTATTTTATTCTCATCCCTCCTATTATCTTGTCTTGTAACCTTGGTTAAGTCCATTAACTTCTTTATGACTCTGTGTCACTTCCCATGCGCTGTCCTTTTAGATTTAGTCATTAAGAGCAGGCGTGTATACATAGTACATAGCACAACAGGGCCCTTAATGTTACTGCAGTAAAAATTGAATAATTGAAGTAACCTATCAACCGTCAATAAGCTAATGCAGAGCAACCCAACGATCCATGCCATTTAATTTTCAATCTAGTTAATGTTTTAATTATTTTACTCCCCTTTTTCTACTTAGTGTTGTCACTGTGTACATGGAAATATTCTACTTTGTTTCTGCATCAAGCCAGTGACTGCTCTAGCAAGGTTTAAACGTGGGGCATAGGTGGGCCGGGAACAAGCTGACACTGTTGGGGTAAAAAACATTCCCTAGAGAAATGCTTCACATTCAGACAGTTGAACTATAAGTGTTTATTCTTGTTGGGTATTTGGCATCACATCTTTCAGAGAAAGTTAAAAATCACTAGGGCTCTCTCAGGTCCCCAAATGCAACTATAGATCATGTGTCCATTTGAAGCAGCAAATGCGACCTTTCTTGTTACAAATGTCACTGTCCTAAGCGGTTGTCTCTGTCTCCTCTAACAATCCATCAGAACAAAAATTTGTTGTACTTCTCATTTTTTATCAGATTTTTTAGATTAAACAAAGGAGTTTTTTCAAGCTTTTCAGAATTAACACATACATTTTAATTCAGGTTGAGTTTTTGTGCTTTCTTAGTCTTTTGGGGTTTTTTTACAATTTTTTTTACATTTTATGCTACTATTTCTTGATATTATTATTCATAACACAAAGTGCTATTTTAAATTCTTTACTTCTTTCATTCATTATCTTATCTCTATATGTATGTCTTTAGAAGTATAAATAAAAATGCATGAAAGAAAAGCCAAAATGAATAAAGAAATTGCTGGATTTGTTTTTCTAGGTGGTTTATTGTTCTAATATTTGCTGACAGGTTTGCTCTCCCTTTGCTTGGATATGTGCTATTTCCTTTAATAGTTCACCCTTTTATTGAACTGGTGAGGGAAGTACTCATATCTTACAGCACTGGATACGGTTCATGTCCACCTTGTTCAGCTTGGTCAAACTAAGAGATTCATTGCACGTTGGCAGTATCTGAACATGATCTTTCTGTTTTTCTTAAAACTATGTAAATCCCAAATTTATTTGCAGATGAAGGCCCAGATATCTTCTTGGAGTCAGTTAACAGGTAGATGTCCAAAGCTTTTAAATCTAGTCTCACCATCTCTTTTATGGTGAATTTTATTTCTACAACATTTGTAAATCACTACTTGAAATATTCAGTGTTTATAGGCATATTTGCACCTTTCTCTGTAAATTAGTATCTTCCCAGTGAAAGCAATCTCTTGCAGTGATGGATTACCAGAGTGATTTCAGATATACGGCCTCAAATGCTTTATGTGCTTTTTTAGTTGAACAGGAACAGGTTCATGGCTGAAGCTTCCCACCTAGAAACACTTAGACAACTTGTAGTTAAGGAATTTAATTTGGAATAGTATAATGTCCAGATTAATTAATTGGTTATGTTTGATTATTCCTCTCAATTTGCAGCCTGGAAGGTTTGATGGAAAATATCTAGAAGCTTTAGAAAGGTTGGGGGTATTTCAGTGTTCAAATCCCTGGTTCTTGTACCTGAGACATTCATCTTTTGAAGGGCAGGTTCACTTGCAGAGTCCGTATACCCAGAATTAAACAGGGACCGAGGCCACAGAATAACCATGGAAGACTGGGGCACTGTAGCCCATTTCTGTCTTATGCAAACTGCTCTTCTCAGAAAAATATTCTCCTTTGATGGCCTTCCCCTTAAACAAGAGTTCTGAAATGTTTTAAAAGTTCTGACCTCCATTTTTTTCTAAAGATAGGTCTGGATGCCAAGGCAATTGACAATATGGTTGGGTTGACAATATTATGGAACACTAAAAAAATTCATCCTGTAGGTCTGAGAGAAAAAGCTGTGGACCATTCCCAGGTCTGTTCACAGTAAGCTGAGAGCCGCTCTTCCAAGAGGAAACTCTACTGATACTCCTTACATCACCTTACAAATAAGTCAGGAATGTTGCTTTGATAGCTTCTTTCTTTATTCCAGCTCAGTTCCATTCCCAAGCACAAAAGATCCTATTTTTGTTATTTTCTAAAAAGTATCTAGAGCCCTTAAGTTTCCTGAGGCCCAGCAGCAAGGGCCCTTGGTGCGGTGCTCCCAAACCCTTGGGGTGAGCGATTGTGGCTGCAGGGCATGTGCCAAGACAGCTCCATGTCCCCTTGAAAGCCCTGCAGCTTGCTTCTAGGACTTTGGTCTTTTACTGCAGCACGTGTTAAATTTTAGCAAACAAATAGATCTTTGAGCTGCTTACTGTTTTAATATTTCATCATTTCTTTCCCCTCACAAATACAGATGTAGTTGAAGCATGGAGAAAATAGAAAAATCAGCAGGTATAATATTCTACCCAAGTCAGTGGAACTGCTTTATGACACCTGGGCTTCTTTTTGTAACCTTTATTACATTATGGTACTGTACAGTATACCATTGATGTAAATTCTGGCCTCATCCTTGCTTTTTCACAGAGAGTATTTTTGTGCTTTCTTGATTAAATTGAAATATAACAATGAGCTTTTAGGAAATCATACTACTAATAACGTACATAGTTTTTGTTACAAATTATTTACCCTCTTGTCAGCATGTCATGGGTAGTATGGAAAAACTAAAGAAAACCTGAAGGACTGACTGGGCTTTTAAGACCTTCCTCTTCATGACTAAGGACTATCTGCAAATGCTGCAATCTTGATAGCCCTGGGAGCACAACACGGCTATTGGCACGTCAGCAGTTTTACACCTGATGTCAATGGATTTTCATAATGGAGTGCAATTGGAGTGTTAATGATGCTTGATGGTTCCCTTTTTAATTACAGTTTCAAGAAGGCAACCAGCTTGTAACTAATTTAACGTATTTCATGCTGAGTTTTGAATCATTCCACTTTATTAATAAAAATCTCATGCGATACTCTATCTGTATAACATGTCAATACTTTAGAAACCAAACTTAATTTGTCTAAAAGTTGTCAAGAGAAATTCCACCCAAGTGCTTTACTGTATCCCTCTCTAAATTAACATTAGCACAGTTTTGGCTTTTTTTTTTTTTTTTTTTCCAGTTGTCTGGAATTTCCTCAGTATCCAGGATGCATTTAATATATTTTTATAATATAATGTATTTAACAGATATGGTCCAGTGGTGTTCTCAGGCAAAGGTTTTGGACCTCCTGTATGAAAGCTGTCCTTTCTTCTTGTTTCTGCTGGAAGGGATCTTTTCATCATACTCCTGTCTGGCAAGGCCTAGTTGGTTCAAAATCCAGAAACAAAATGCTTGCTGTGTTCTGCTTTTCATCATTATTATGGTAACTGTTCTAAATCTTTATATCAATTTTAGGGGTCCATTCATCCCTTACATACTTAAAGGTTTTTCTGCCATCGTAATCAAATCTGCCAGCCCTTGATTTTATATCCTTTGGTTTCTATTGCTAGTTTCCTTCAGACCCTACCTGTAGGTATATATTTATTACTATTTATGCCTTTCCCCTCCCAGTTGCTCTAATCATATCTTTTTACGCTTTCAAAATAGCTGCATTCAGTTTTGCTTTGAAACTTGTTGTTTTGCTTTGTTGTCAGTTTTTAGAGAGTTGTGTTCTGCGATTATGGGTTTCTGGTTTTCAGCATCTAGGAGAATGCTCTTAAGCAGTTCCCAATTATAAGTCATGATTTTCCATTTAAATTGAGCATCTGCTAAGCTATTCTCTCTCTCTTTTTTTTTTTTTTTTTTTTTTTTCCTTGCTTAGGTCTTGATCCCAAGTGATTTGGTTCATAATTATTTTCAGCTTTATGGAATTAGCCATTTTAAGAAAAAGGAATACATAATAAACTCTGAATTTTATTCTGTTTGCTCATAACAAAGTACATTAGGTTATAGTCACTGGCAACAAAGCTACCATGAATTCTTTCTCTCTCCTTTATTTGTGAAGACCAGGGTTACAGGAATCTGTGAAAATGATCTGGCTTAATTTTTTTTTTTCTTTTTCCTTTTGTTTGAAAGCTAGATTATTTATTATCTAAATCCCAGGAACAGATGAATTGCCCTAACTCAGGAGCAGCAATTTTTTCCAAAAAGTTCTGAATGTAGTTCACGTTGAGAAAGAGAAAGGAAATGCAGGAAGGAGTTGGGAACCATTTATATCAGGTATGCTTTCCTCAGAAGGGTAACCTGCAGCCACAGCCTAACAGAGAATCCTCTTGCCTTGGATACACATTTTTGAGGTAGGAGATCTTCTGTAATTACCAAAGTTCCATTTTAGTTCCAGCAGTGGGCGATTTTCAGAATTTGACCTCACAAATCTCCCATGATTATATGATTATATGATTGCTTCTGTACATATCACAGTTAGGTGTTGACATATCCCCTTCATCAAGTCCCCTGGGCTGTTTGACGCTGCACAGCAAATGTCAGTAGGGACCTTATCTTCTGTTCAGCTATAGTACGTATCTGTGAACAGTCCAGAGATTTTGTTTCCATTGTTTAGGGTCCATTAGTCAAATAGAAGCTTTTTTTTTTTAACAGCTCTCCCATGGAAAAAGACAATGTGATCATGCAGTGTTATGTGAGTGTCTTACCGTCTCCTTCCTCTCCAGCCTCTTACAACATATATTTGGCAAATAAGTAGCAGTCTCAGGGAGAAAAAAAAAAAAAAAAAAAAAATCTATAATTTGGGTTTATATTAGCTGGGAAAACAGTTTCCCAGGTAGAAAAAAGGAGACTAGTAGTGCCTAGTCTATGGGAAGGGTTTATAAAATGACAAAGAATCCTCATGGGAGAGCTTTTGTAAATGGTGAGCCATGAAAAAGTTTCAGCTATAGCTGATGTCATTTTAGATGACATAAATCACTCAGAACAGGAGATCACTAAGAAACCAGGCTTCATTAGTTATTATACTCAAAGAATAACTTATTCACATAGAATATCATTATCCCTCCCTATTTTCCCTCACTCGTTAACATTACTTTTCCGATGATACTCTTCCCACTAAGTTTCAGTGGTGTCAGCCAGATTGCATTTGTGTCCACAAAGAGGCAATTCCAACACTGCTTCTCTGTTTCTCAGGTACCTCACGGGGATGTCTTCTTTCCACTTTCTACAGAGCCAATACATTTTGTTTTCAAGATCTCACTTAGACCTAAAATAATGTTCTTTTTGCTCTTTTTATTTTTCCCATTTGTTATTTTTTCTTAGAGAAGTTTTGGTCTCCAGTGAGCTTTCCACTCAGTAGCTGTCCTTGCAGGTCCCACTAACTACCATGTTGCTGCTATACGGGAGTCTGGACGTTTTAGGATGTGCTGCTACTGTCTGTGTGTCGTATATACTTCCATCTCTTCCAAAGTGAGGCCCAACTTATTCTCTGGACCCATAGTAATAAGTAAAATATATTTATTTTCCTGAGTCTTTTTACTTTTACTGGTAAGGGTCTTATTTAAGTTGAAATGAGGAGGTATTGGGAGGTTTAGGGGTCCTTTTTGGAAAACATCAAGTAAATCCCTTTTGGGTTAAATTCAGCGAAGAGTCATGCTGGCCTAGCACAGAAACCAGGACAAGTATAACTGTGTTAGTACAGCTCTGTCTGGGTTAAGTAGCTTTACTGAACAGCAGGGCATAGGAGGCTGATCAGGGGACTGTGCTAATTCAGTTAAATCCTTTTCCATTTTGGAAATGTCACATTTAGAGCTGGTATATTTCTGTGTAGTGCTGTATTTTGTCATGCAAACATACCCTGATAAATCTTTCAATTCTAAGGTTAGTGACCCATCCACAGATGAAACCACAATATTTTTTTTTCCAACTAAACCATCCAGATAGCGTTGTACAGGATAAAATACAAAGTGATGAACCCAGACCAAATGGCTCTACTTTTAGCTGATGCCTATTATGTATGTATATGTGTTAAGGTAAGTATAATGCAATGACAGGCTTTTAGAGACTTCTAATCTACATTTTTCTTACCCTAGCAATACACTAATAGGAGCCTGACTTCATTTTCTGAACCAGAGAAACACCTATCTTTACCCTGTGCTTTTAAGCGTACTTCCATTTTTGCTCATTTGCAGTTTGATCAATTTTTTTAAGAGTTGTGTACATACATCTCAGAGCAGAAGGGTGGCTTTTATTTTACCTGGACTATTTTTCTCCTCCATATTCTAGAACAACTGCTTGTGTAGCAGGAAGGCAGAGATATCCACAAAGATGTCGATAATTTATAGTTATGTGAGCTATTCAAAATGTTTCCTTGGGTTTTTTTTTTCTTTTTGCATATTGGCTCCTGTACCTTCCTTTTTTTGCATAATTGAGAAAGTGTTGAAGCCCTTGTGTTTTACCCTCAATATCAGAGGTTTTCCAATGAAGAGGGTGTTCATTTTGAGGGAGAAATGGTTCTTATTACAGCTTCTGTTCAAATCCCAAGTTCAGGTGTATGATCATGGAAAAGATTTGTGTTGGTTCTCTGCATGTGTGTTTAATGTTATAGCAGCTGCAAATCAAATGCTTTCAATCTTCATATTCTGAAGCCCACATAAGCAAAGGGATTTATTTTTCTTGATTGTTTAATTAAGTAGGATGTTCAGTATGGAAAGCTGAATATTCCAAATTCTTAATAGCTTAGCAAGTTTTTAGAAAACTTCTGATTTGCTGTGAATAGAGTCAAACGGGAAACTTTCTCTAAAAAAATCCATTTGAAGGGGCATTGAGAACTAATTAACTAAATTAATTGATACTGGTTTCACTGGAGCAGATGACGATAACCGTGGTGTGTGTTGCACTCCTGCCACTCTTATTCCTGCAATGCCAGAGCTTGTGGGGATTTTCATGATAGAGATAAGATAATGAAAACAAGTCTTCTAACCCCCAAAGTACTATCTGCTTACTTTACAACATGCCACTACCAAGTTTGCACAAAATATGGATAGCTTGTCTGCTTTTGCTTCCACCGACTTAAGCAGCAAAGGTGTAACTTTGAAAATGATTCTGAGAGTGGTTTGGTAAAGACACAACAGCTATTACTAAGCGGTGCTTCTGCAGAATTGATTCTTGAAAGTACATTTGGAAGATTGAATTAAAAATAAAAATTACAGTGGAACAATTCTTCAGACATGGAGAGACAGCTCTAATGATGAATATACAAGATAATACTTTGAGAGTGTTAAACAGAGGACAGTGTTGAATGTTAGTGAAGCAAGATCTGTCCAGTGTGCATTCCTTGGGGATGGTGCAGGGATGTACTTCCCTTAGGAAAATGCTCGAGTTTGAATTACAAATGACTGAAGTCACTATTCTTAAATGTACTTACACACACATGCACACAAACACACACACATATATAAATCAGCAAATAATCTGTTACAGTCAGAGAAGTAAAGTGTCACACATTTCCTTTTACATCTTTGCTTTTAAACCTTGATTTTATCCATATATTTGTTTAAAGTCTCTGATTTTCTCTTGTGACATCTGTATTTCCTGGATGTCTGGAACTGCATTTGTTATTAGCAGTCTAGATTCCTT
>JAAGNO010011404.1:66354-76617 GCA_033439905.1 Ceryle rudis
TCTCTGATTTTCTCTTGTGACATCTGTATTTCCTGGATGTCTGGAACTGCATTTGTTATTAGCAGTCTAGATTCCTTTCTTTCTTTCTTTCTTTCTTTCCTTTTTCCTCTTACATTTATTCTTTCATTCTTTCTCCCTATTATTTAGTCAGCTCTACTTTTTCTTTCCTTTGTCTCTGCCCTAACACTTTGCTTTTTGAGCTCTTGGCTACAAATACAAAATTGAAAGGGCAAATCTATTAAAGGAAATGGCAGTACCTTTATGGCTTTCCCAGAAAAGAAGGAAGATTTGTTTCCCCTCTTCCTGCCCCAGTGATTCTACCTGGGCATCTGACAGTTCATTTGTACAAACATACTTTCTACTTCTCCTGACTGAAGGAGCTAATGGCATCAGAACAGTTCTAGGATGTGCCCCACTCGAGAGCTGCAGAAGCCCTTAATTCCTTTAAAACTGTCCATTAAACAGACAAATAAATGCCTTTGGTTAAGAAGACAGCCTTTTCTGCTTGCTATTCCTGTGTTTTGGCTTCATGTAGTGGACAGGAGCCTGGAGTAAATTTCCAGCAGGGGAAAGCCTTGTTTGTAGTTTTTCCAAGATGCCCCCAGCAAAGTTACCTCCCTTGCAGAAATAATGGTGCTCACTGGGTGCCTACGAATCTATACAGTTGTGACACTATGAATATACTTTCAGTTGCTCTTATCAGAGCTGAATCCCAAGAATTTTCCTTGAGCAGAGGTAGTAGTTGCCCTGGATACTGTTTCTTGCCATTGTACGTAAATATGAATACACTGCAAAAATCAGAGCTGGTTTTAATTTTGAAAACAACTTGCTATACAGGTTCAATATAGTAGAGCACTTCAATGCAGCCCTAAACTGAATGTTTCATGAGCCCCTGGCCTCTTTACTATACTGAAAGTGTACTTTGCAGTACGGTTCTGCGCCTTGTTACATGCCAGGTATATCAAAAGCAGCCTTACTGCTCGCAGTTTTATAGCAATCACTTTTTAAAATTGGCAAATCTTCGTGCAGAAAGAGGAAAAAATAGTATTGTTTCTTACTGCAGAAGGGGATTTACAAATAGTGCAACAATGTTGAAGGTAAAATTATTACTAGATCCTCTGTTTTAGCAAGCTCTTGCCTAAGATCTGTCAACTAGAAGGTCACAATACCTCTCTATGAATGTAATGTAGCCAGAATCAGAGGCAGAATTTGGAGGGATTCATCGAAGAGAGGTACTAAAAGTGCAATCCAACATACAGCTGGTTGTCCAATACTGATGTCCAGACTGTTACACCTAACAAAACTAGTTTATTTGTGAAGCAGTTTATTAATTAAGTCAGAAATAACTCAGGGGGAAAAACTGAAGATGCTTTCTGCAGGAAATTAAAGTAGCAGCATAAACAAGTTATGAATACTCTATTTCCAATTAACGAAATTTAATTTGAAAGATAGAATGAGCTTCCAATCCATGATCCTTATACCCTGCTATGTTGTCTGGAAACAGAATTCATTTTAATTAGTGGTAAAAAGTATTTCAAATTTTCCAGTGGCAAAACCCCCATAAATTTAGGATGCTCTTCAGAAAACAACAAGGATTTTGTTAGTTGTTTTACAAGACTACTGAATATTTTTAGTAGCACTAATGATAAAAACATACATAGATCATACATACATAGCTTTTTAATATCCTCCTAATATCTATAGTAATTGTAAAAGTATTCCCATTGTTGTTGCATCGTGTAATTATTAACTATTATATTTAAATCTTGCTTTCCACCAACTTCTGCAAGCCCCTTCTCCTTTTCCTATCGCTTACTGATACAGGAAAGTTCCTGGGCCTAATACAATTATCTTAAGGTAATGCTCTAGGAAAAAAGTGGTATTAATTAGCTGGTTGCAGCTTCTCATTAATAATTAACACTGTAACGAAAAGGAGATGCTTGTTTTTAAATCCCGTGCAAGTCGTCAGCCACTAGGGGACATCGAAGAGTAACTCAACCTGTGCTTGCAGGTCCCTGGAGCTGGGACTTTCATTTCTGGTTTAGTCTTCGTTGGCACAAAGATCAAACATTCCCAGAGTCGCTTCCAAGCTTGAGCCTTCCATATGGCATAAGATGGCATTACCAACCATGCCAGCAGGAGAGCTCTAATGGGTCCAGACACACAACATCCCAATTAAGTGTCGCAATGAAAGCAGCAATTTTAGCTTGTTTAGTAATAGACTTCACAGAAGCAAGTCTTTTCTTCAAAAGATCTTTTAATAAATGTGAAGGAATGCATGAGAGGAGAAAAAGCCAAACAGAAGTATAGTTACTTTTTTACAGATTAAATTGGAGAATTCTTAGCTTAAAGATGAAGATTTCAGTTATTGAAGAGCGTCTCTCCAGAGAGGCCCTGTGCACACAGAACATACACATGCTTGTAGCAGCACTGGGGGTGTGCCTTATCTGTTTTTAAAAATCATATTTGAAACAAAACAGAAATTATAATTTTCATTTATACCTCATTGCCCCAGACTGCATCACGGAACTCTTTAGGTAAGGTGGGGCTTTATTACATGGCAGAGGGAAGTGACAAATACGCTATGAAAGTAGAAACTTTCTTTGAAAAATCAAGCACAATTTTACTCTGAAATTAAAATTCTTGCTTTTTCTCACAACTAAGACCTACTTACTCTTCTGTGTAGACTGTGCAGAGTTGTTCCCCTCTTACGATCTGCATTTGCAATTAACTGCAGAATTGACATAATGTGGTAGCAGGAATAAGTACTTTTTGGTAGTGATTTTTTATATGCACACACACGCTCCGAAGAGATAGCTCTGCTCTTCTTTCCTTGAGAGCATTCCTTAATTACTTTATACAGCTGAATAACAGATGCATAGCAACAATAGATCAAGAAAAAGCATTAAAGATCTTCTCTATAAAATAGTGACTTTCTAATGGATGGTACTGGAGAGATTAGAGAACAAGGCAGTAGTAAGAGAGCAGAATTTACAGCCCAGTACATCAGCAAGTAGATCTGTGTCTGAGCGCAATGTGGCAAGGTAGAAACCTAGAATTAAGTCCAACTTTTAACCCAGTACTGCCAGGTCACCACTAAACCATGTCGCTCAGCACCACATCTCCACAGCATTTAAATGACTCCAGGAACGAGGACTCTGCCACTGCCCTGGGCAGCCTGTTCCAGGGCTTGACAACCCTTTTGGGAAAGAAATTTTTTTCAATATCTGAACTAAACCTCCCCTGGCACAACTTGAGGCGATTTCATCTTGTCCTATTGCTTGTTACTTGGGAGAAGAGACCGATCCCCACCTTCCTACAGCCTCCTTTCAGGTATTTGTAGAGACGTCTCTCCTGAGCCTCCTCTTCTCCAGGCTGTACAACCCCAGCTCCCTCAGCCAATCCTCATAAGACTTGTGCTCTAGACCCTTTCCCAGCTTCATTGTCCGTCTCTGGACATGCTTCAGCCCCTCAGTGTCCTCCTTGTAGTGAGGGACCCAAAGCTGAACCCAGGATTTGAGGTGCAGCCTCACCAGTGCCACGTACAGAGGGATGATCACTTCCCTAGTCCTGCTAGCCACACTATTGCTGATACAAGCCAGGATTCTGTTGGCCTTCTTGGCCACCTGGGCACAAGAAGTGTTAACCTATTTTAGGAGCCATTTTTCCTTTCAGACTTCCCACTGTGTATACATAATACATGCAACAACATACATTTCTCCTTAAATAAACAATCTGAGAGATTTGTTAGCTTTCTCCTTCATTAAAGAGAGCTGCGGAATTCTAGGGCAAACCAGCAACACAAATAAGAGAAGCAGAAATTTGTAGTAACAGGATGGTGACTGCTGAAAGAACGTCTCAGTGTGGGAAAACATGATTTTGTTTTCTCAGTACAGCACTCACGCCAGTAGCTCAGTTGCTGGTGACATGATAAAACGGTAAATTTTTTTCAGCACAGCTCATCTAAACAGCTAAAGACACCGCTGAATTTAATATTAACTAAGCTCCATCCCATCACTGTGGAAGATATTGATATAATGTGCACATGCTTACAGTAAAGCACCACAGGTTAAAGCTAAATGTTTAAAAATGAATGTGCACGGACTATAGCTATGAGGACATCAGCAAAATACAAATGGACTCCATAGAGTTCTTCATCACAGAATCAGGTTGCAGTGTTAGAGCCCAAAAGGCCTCCTGGAAACAGGGTGATTGGGGACTACAGCTGTAGCAGGTAAATGGTTTGTAGGGAAAAGTAAAAGGGGAAGGGTGGGGTCAATTAAGAAGATTATTTCTAGCTCTGCCCTTAGAAGGGCTCTTGCTGTGGTTAGAAGCTACCTGAGAATTGTCCGCTAGATGCATCTCCTAAGAAAAGGGAAATCTGCGTGGGACAAGCTTCCTTTGCTGTTTCTCTGTAAGTTTGGTTTACATGGTATTAATCAGATAAAAATTTTTATTTTTAACTGATCTTAGATTGGGACCTGTGGTAGTTTAGTCTTTAGCAGCAAGCTAGTAGCATTGTTTGCCCTTGTCCTACAGTAGAGAAGAGCAAATCCTGTCTGCTTGAGTGTGTTACAGTTTGGGTTGTAATAAAATACCTTCCAGGGAATAAGAAGTGGGTAAATTTGGGAAGATCCCATGATTTATGGGATGACTATAACTTCTGAAAAGGAAAAAAACCCTGCCGGACTGCACGCAGGCAACGCAGTTTACCAGTATGAAATGCTGATACTAATGCTTAAACTTAATTCAGTTTACAGTCTCGTACTGTTTCAGAGTGGGTTAAACCAGCTGTGGTCAGCACAAGGGGAAATCCTCACCATTCATAATGAGTTAAATCCCTGGTCTTCTGATGTCAGCTTGTGATCTGGAAGGGGTTATAGTGAGTCATGGTTCTGTTTCTGCTGGTCGGGTACTAGTAGAATTATTTTTTTTTCTGCTTTGGTAATAGTTCTGGCTTCAGAGCTGGTCGTCTACTTATTTAATTCCTGCCAAGACCATTATAACTGGTGGTTTAGTGTTGTCCTGCCTGGTGTAGAATGTACAAGTTTAGAAGGGCTTTTTTTCATGTTTCCTCTCTTTGTTTGGATTCTTTATGTGCTCTATTGCACTAGAGAGTGGTTTTTTTTCACATCTCTATTTCAGCAGCGTTAGAAAAATCAGGCTGTTATGGTGCTTGAGAGAAACAAACACTGTTCAATTGTTTTGCCCTTTCCTATCCTGAGATTAGCAGCATTTACTCGAAGAAAGGGAGAGTGTTGCCCTTTAAAACACTGTTGCTGTTTTAAATGTGTATTCAAAGGCTGACCTTTTATGAAAGTCTACACTTAAATTGACTTTTTGGTTGCAAAACATGTGCGTGATGGGTTTATAGTGGAAATATTGACATAACAATGATAATTAAAATGACATCAAAATGTTTATAATAATAGACACATGGAAACATGTTCTGGTACCTCACTGGTTAAAGTTATTTCTTCAAGATACCAGGGTCCTGGCACAGAGCTACCTCTTGCAAGTGTTATGATAGTACCACTAGCTAAAGGATTTCCACTGGAATTAATAAGCTATGGACGTGCCTTTTTCCTCCACCCAACAGTTCTCCTCTAACTTACAGTATTTGGGGATGGAGAGAAAATCTCTCTCCATGTAGGATTTATCACTGGAAGTATTTGATAGGAAAAACTGTAATTGTGGGGGGAAAATAGTATCTTTAAATGTATGTAATGTCCAGGGCTACTGTAGGAGCATGCTGTATGGGATTGCAATGGCAGCATGGGGATATGAAATTCTTGCACTGACTTTGGAGTAAGAAAGACCCAAGGAAGGAAAGTAACATATAGACAGACTTTTCCTGGGACAAGCAAACTAGCTGTCCACTAGATACATTGTCTTTACTGGGTGTTTTTACTACACGTTTTTAACTTTAGCACCTGTTTTCTACTTGTGTAACTTCAGGCTATCCAGAAATATTCCACTGCTGCCTTGAGGTTTTTCCTCTATATATCTCTGTTGCTCTCAATGCTCTTTACATGATTTATGTTTCCTTTGCTTACTTAGACAACATTGTTTAATAGAGTAAATGTGTTACCACAATGTAATATGCTAGTAAATGTAAAAGGTATATCTCAGCACTGCTATGGATAGAGAAGGCAGAATATGCCATAAATATTTTACAGTGGGGAACTTGTGTTTACTGACCTGTATAAGCTTCAGGGACTTCGTTCTACAAGTGTGGCAACAGATTTGTTTTGTGCTGCGTGCACCACTCAAACCTGTAATCAATGTAAGCAGAGTGGTGTGGCACTCTTGCATGTGTTGGATCGACTTGTTCCAGGCAATCAGATTTATGTACATAAAAGTTCTTGTACTGTGGTGTAATGTCTGCAGCTAATGTAAAATACAAAGGACGGCACAGCCCCCTGAAATTGAGTGAGCCCTCCTGTTTCAGCCAGCTACACGTGATGGTGTTCAGCAAGAGCTCTTATTCCAAGTATATGAATTGGAAGCTTGAGAGCCTCAAGGCGTGGAGCAGTACAAGAGCCACTAGTGGATTTGCATATCCATCTCCGTTACCAGGGAGCCAAGGGCTAGAATCTGTCACACCGAGGAAGGTGTGGAGTCATATTCCCACTAAATAAATTGCTCAAAGAGCAAGTAATCTGTGAGAAATGGTAGCATAATTCTCAGTTATGTCATTGAATGTCCACAGTAGTCCACAACTATAGTCTCACTCTTTGGAATATCTGGTTCCAAACAGAAATTGGGTTTTACACACTTGAAGTAAAGCAGAGGAGGATCTGAGCTGTAATCTCTGGGTGAGTTTTAGCAGAACAGGTGGGGCTATTTTTGCCTGTCTGAAAGGGTCACATCATCATCTCATGGGAAAGGCTAGTGAACTGAGCTCACTGCTGCAGAGGGTCCAAGGGAAGCTGCTTTTGCAAAGGGATTCCTCCAACTTCACAGGTATCTTTGCCCTGGTCGGTACAAGCAAAGCTGTACCAACATATTGCTTTGTTGCTCAGTTTCCATCCATGATAGGGAGCTACTAATTTACCTAGAGATCATCATCATCATCTTTGGCAGAGGGCGCTACAAAAGTGTTCACAGCACACCAGTCTCACCTGCAAATTATGCTACCGTGTTGTACTGAGATTTGGGATTTCTTTCTGGGGCAACTAGATCTTGTAATTACCAGCTTTTGGTAAAGATAAAATGAAGCTGAGTGGATGAGACTTACCTTCTCCCTCGCCTCTCCGCTGTTGTTGCACTGTACTGGATTGCATTTGTGGCATAGGCCTGTCCAAGGAGGGTGAGATTGATGACTATAAAGCACTAAGATGCTGGCTAGAAGATTTATAGGACAGTTTGTCAATTATATGAAGTTAAACAACATAAGCTACTGAGTGGAGTTGAAAGCAATGCAGTTCCTGGCACAAAAAGGAAATGGTGTGAAAAAAAAATCTTGTGTCTTGCTCTCCCAGGATTCAAAATGGTCTTTACATCTGTTGTCTGCAGAAGTTCTGTTGTGTGTCACTGGCCTTCGCAGCCAAGATGATGCTCTGCATCTGTTCCGAAAGGCTAGATCCCTTCTGAAAACATTAACCCACTTTGACAGATGCAGCTCAGCCAGAAGAATACCAGCTTTCGGCTTCTCTGCAACTTAAAAATAATGTATAGATCTATGTCCCAGATGTTTTAATACTTTCAAATTTTTTGCTACAGAGAAGATAAATGAGGAATGGTAAGCAGGATGGCCAAGGGGAGACTACAAGGATGTACCAAGGATGTGGCAGGGATAGGAAAGAACAGGATGGAAAGAACACACTGGGTGGGGAGCTGAGATGAAAATGCTACCAAGAAAGCAGCTCAGATCAGGTGCAGTCATGGCTATAAGCATTCCTAAATTCTTAAATCTTCATTGAGAAGCCAGGATTAGAACAACTCCTTTAACATCAGCGGAAGTTTTCTAAAGAATGCAAACACAATTAGTCTGGCAAATAATGTGAATTGTCTGAAAACAGCCTTGCAGCTGATTGGTGTGAAAGTTAACATGGATTTTACGCAAATGTAATTTTAAAGGCAGGGGTTGAATAAAAGTAGGATTACACCACAACATCAAACACCACCCAGATCTGAATATTTTGCAAGGTTTGGCGAATGGCTTGGTAATAGAAACGTGGACTGACTACAGAAGTCATTAAAATCCATACAGATTCATGTAAACTAGCACTTTTTATTCCTGGTCAACGTATAGTATGGTTGAATGAAACATGGCTTCACTTACCATGTTTCAATTGGGGCGGGGACAAAAAAAAACACCGAACAAACTAAACCTTTTCTATTTGTGGGAAGTGTAGTGGAACATGAGACCTAAAAGCTGTGTAGCTACTAAACAGCTACCATATAGTTAATCTTTGGTTTCTTAGGGTGAGCACTGAGAATCTTAGTGGTGTCCAAGTCACCTGATAGGAAGTGCACATTTTAGACAAAAATTGTCCTAAAAGGGTCTGAGACTCACATGAGGAAGTACTGCAAGCTTTGGAATTCCCAAAGATATAAGTATTAATTAAGATCTCTCTTTAAAATGGTCTGGTGTGTAGAGAGATTGCATCTACCTGTATTTGCAACAGCAGTAGTGGCAAGTTGAACTCCACCTGAGGGAAAACCCAATTCTTCTCACTCAAGGTAGAATTATTTTGCTTTTCTGGCTATTATTGCATTTTTGTGCCTTCAGCTCACCAATCCAAATGACCACATACCTATTGCTGTACGAGGGGAAGAGCATTCCTACAGGGAAGCTTCTCTGTCTTTGTAAATTGCTCCCATCACTCTATACTGAATTTGGCCTTAAAACTGATGAACCATTTACTTTAGAGAAGATTTAAACCACTGGGTTCAGAGAACCTGCTGCCTTCCTCAGAGCTTGCAGAACTTGGCTGGTAAGGAGAACTTGTTGGGTTTTTTTTATCACAGAATCATGTGTCTGCAAGAGGATAGCTGGTCTGACCAATTTTACCGCTGCCTCCATGAAAACCGTAACAATTCCCAGGTGCACTTCAGGTCTTGGAGGCTGACTATGCTGAATGCTCCAAAGGTCTAATAAGTTAGTGGGTGTATAAATTACTTGGTACGCTGCAGGATCAAATGAAAAGAGTATTAGTTAACATGCAAGTAACAGTATGTGTGAAATAATTAAATGAGTTTATTTTATACTGGAAACAGTAGTCTTCTAGAAAGCTTGCAACTGCAATAGCGAGGTTATCTCGTGCTATCTCTAGGTTAATGTAGAGTTGTTTACCTAAAAAAAGCTTCAGATACAAAGGAAACTGAAAAAGGCTTCACTTAGGAAAACAGAAGTCCAAATTAAGAGCGAATTCTGTGGCTCTTAAAAATTATCTTCACACAGTAGGAAGGCATTAGTCTACAGGAAATAATTGTTTGGGCAGTTACAATCACCAGTACTCTCTCCTACCCCCCACCTGGCTTTAAATCCAGCAGTTTATCTTGATTATCAGCCAAGGTGCAAGTGACTAGACCTAAACCAAATCCCCATTAACCTCTCCTGCTGGGTGTGCTCCAAGGAGGGCCCGTGTCTCCTTGGATCACACCAAACCCTGCTGTCATGGTTTAGGGTCAGGGTGGCACCTTAGACCTATAACAGACGCTCTCTGTTTACCCCCCTCCCCCCCCAAAGGGGAAGAGAAAGGGAATAAGGGAGACTTAGCCATTAGAAAAGGAAACTGGAACAGCTTTAATGAAAATAATAATAAAAAATGGAATATGTACAAATATATACAGAACCAGTATGGAAACCAACCCCCTGATGGTAATTACGTCATCGTCACCACTGATGCTGTGGAGCAGGCACCGGGACAGTCCCAGACTGTGCCTCACAGCGGATGGGAGCTGTGTTCAGGAGCTGGATTCTGGTACTGGATTCAGGAACACACCGATTGGGATTGAAGGCAGAACAGACAGACAGAGTCCTCCTGAGATGCTCCAAGGAACGAACTAGAAGAGGACCTGAGCCAAGCTGGGCAAAGCTGACAAAGTGGGCCGAGAGGGATGAGACCCTGGAGATCCCTCTGCTTTATACCCAATATGACGTATACGGGATGGAATCCCTCGTTGTCAGTTCAGGGTCACCTCTCCTGTCCGCTCCTCCCTGCGGGTGCAGCCTTTCACTTTCTGCACCCCCCAGCGTGGTGCACAAGATCCAGCAGTGGCCTTGGTCTGCACCCCAACCCTTGGTACTGACTC
>JAAGNO010011404.1:76717-93241 GCA_033439905.1 Ceryle rudis
GCCGGCGGGGCTGAGGGGCGGCGGTGGGGCCGGGCCGGCGTGGGGGCTGCGGCTGCTGCAGCAGGTCCCGTTCCGCCCTGAAAGGGTCCTCTCCGTTGTCTGTGGGACAGATGTCCCGTTCATGCACCCTGCTTTCGTGTGTTCCTCGGCCTCGCAAGCAGGTGTGTCAGGTACACCTCTCTGAGCCCACACACTGTAAATACTTGATGCTTAAATCACGGTTTTGGTGTGGGTTTTTGTTGTTGTTGTGGGGTTTTTTTGGTTTTTTTTTTTGGTTTTGTTTTTTTTTTTTCTTTTGTATCACTATTCATCCATGACTGGAAAACTACAAAACTCATGGCACCTCTTCCCCTTTCCCGCCTCCTTCCCCTTTCTAAGACAGAAAGTGAACCAACAGTGTTAATCTTCTGGGACTTTTTAAATTTAAACTGCCAAATATAAAAATGAATGAGGTGTGAGGACACGCAGGCTTTTGCATCTGTCTGTCAACAACTTAAATATGGGAAAGGAAAATAATCTACTTGAATAGCATCTGATTGTATGCTTTATTTTGATCCCTATCTTGGTTCTGAGAGGCACTTAGTGTGTCGAAAAAGAGGGCACTTAGTATCTGCAAGACCAGCCCAGTGTGCCGCAGTCCCTCGGAGTATTAATTTTCAAGGACAGAGTGAAAAAGAAATGTTTCTGCTAATATTTCTTCTAAAGTTCTGTCAGGAAGTAGATGCAATGGGTTAGGCAGGCACCAACAGACAGGTTTGGTGGCCTCAGATGTTATTTTCCTTGGAATATTTCTGGTTAAGATGCAGTAAGGAGTGTTCTAGCCTTTCATTCTTTGCCCTCTGGAGTTTTGTAATACTCCTGAACAATGCTGGAGCTGCTGTTTTGGGGTTTCTTTTTAATTCTATACTAATACATAGAGCACATTTTTCATCTTTATATTGCACCAAACCCCTCAATTTTAATTAACTTCTTTAAGGACTTCATTCTGTACCCATTGACATTAATTAAGAAGTTCCACTGGCTTTAGCTATTAGTCACTGCATTTGCTTGCGGCTAGATTCACCCAGGGGAAAGTTACAGAATTAGCCACTGAAATATCTTAAGCCAAGAAGGTGAGTCTGAAATTCCACCTGCCTTAGAAACATAGCTGCTTGATTCAGGACTGCCAGGAAGACTCTACCTGTGCAGCAGCTGAAGCCTGATCTGCTAAGAAGCATCATTTAAGGGGCTGGTGGTGGCCAGAGAGGCTGCCCTAGGAGGTTTTAGGGCAGTGGTTTATCAGCATCCACAGTCTGAAGGGTTCAGTTTGAGGACTGCACCACATACATTTGCTTAATGTACCCCAGCGTGTTCCCCTATCTCAGTTGCCATCTGACATTTTAGTAGTCTGCATGGATTGCTGAGCTGTAGTGGCTGTGAACAGGTAGGAAATATCTTCTGTGAGCCCAGCAGAAGGTAAGGAAGAGGAGCCTGGTTTAATAGTTATGGCAAGGCACTTGAGGTTTCAATCAGAGTTTACTGTTATTATGGGTTAAAAAGCCATTGGGTAAAATAAATAATCCTGGCAACAAAGACCAAAGCTTGTGTCTTACTTGTTGCAATAGTTTTACACAGAAGAACCAGGGTTACTGCCTCCAGAGTAAAGTAGCCAGTGGTTTTTTTTTCTTTGTTCAGTATTTGGTGTTGGGT
Source organism: Ceryle rudis (assembly GCA_033439905.1). NCBI lineage: Eukaryota > Metazoa > Chordata > Aves > Coraciiformes > Cerylidae > Ceryle > Ceryle rudis. The sequence continues at coordinate 78,407 of JAAGNO010011404.1, forward strand.
GATAGAAGTTTGTTTAAGCCATTCTTGGATCTGACCCCAAATCAAAGTATATTGCATCTTGGATCCTGCACCTTGCCTAAATATTTAGAAAGGTGCAGCCTTCAAAGACCAGTGGCACGGGCATGTTGCTCTTCTCGAAAAATCTGTGCTTACTTTTTCAGTATCCTTTCTTTTAATAGTGGCTGATGGAATTTTTGCCTTGCCATGCTAAGACACTGAAAACCTCCTCTGGGTGTCTGTTTGTTTATACTTGTGTGCATGTGTAAGTAAAGCAAATGCTGAGAAATGAACAAAGCAATCTGTCCTCTCTGGGAGCTCTCTAAAGGGAATGGACAATTTCACACATACTCTTTAAGTTTGCATATGGAACAAAACAGGGAAAAATAAGGTAGTACTTATCCTAGGCAGCAGCAGTCATTTTTTTATCTCTTTGTCCGGATATTTTCTGGACATAACATGCTCAGATACAGCTCAGTTTTTATTCTTTCTTAATTATTTGTATTGCGTAACGGCACAAATCCACATTTTTAAGCAGCTCGTAACTTTTTTTGAACTGAGATCATGCAGAAGCAACAACAGTTGCTTACAGATATGTAGATTACAATTATTTTCTCTTAAAGTGTACTTAGGAAGTGACGCCTATTTTGGAACGTCATCTGCTGCATAGAGTTTAGCACACAGGTTTTTTTAAAAGTTGAAATGATTCTGTGGTTATTGTTTATTTCCTTTGTTCATTAACAGATGAGCTGGTTTTTAAAGCAACGCCAGATGAACCGAGCAAGAGGGCAGAGTAAAGTCTAAGCCTGTACTATTTTTGTCCAGTACTCATTAATCAAATGCATTTGGAAACACATAGTGGCCTTGATTCACTTACCCAGTATTATGCTGATGTAATGCCATCAAATTCTGAGGAGGTTTCTCTCACACCAGTGTGAGTAAAGAGGAAAATCGGGTCTTGTGTGTCTCTAGCAAAGTGCAATTTGTTTGCCAGGAAGGCTGGATAAAATGTAGATATCACACATGCAATATGCCTCTAGCTGCTGTGCTTACCACAAGCAGCTCAAAGAGAATTATTTAATCCTTGTTTGCATAATAACTTCTGATAAATAATTCAAGAACGTATGGCCTGAAGTTTTTTTAAGGCAGTGCCTGAGGGAGAAACATGATTCTGTTCCAGTTTTAACAAGGAGCCAGGAACCCCAGCAGAGTTGTTAGAGCTGTATTCAAGCTCTTCGGACATGTTTTGGTGTAAAAGGTACAGTGAAATGCACAAGAAGACTTCAAGATATTTCATGGGGAGTTGTCACAAGAGGAAATACACCTCTGTGCAATGCAAATATTGTGTGTTTGTAGTGCGGGAGGAAACTAGCAGGCTGGAAGATAGCTTTTTAGTAACAGGACTTAATAGTGTAATCCATTAAATCAAATGTCTAGAGAGTGGTGTTCCAAAGAAGGATTTTTATTTTTTTTTTCCTTATCACAACAAGATGCTTTATAAAGGCATGCTGACAGTAAATGCTTAAAATTGCCTTCCCCCCCTGCCCCCCAGTTATCTTTAACACGGTAAAGTGATCCTGATTAAGGAATGAAAACTGTATCATTATCTTTGGCTACTCTCTTCCTTCATATTTGGTATTTTGGGGAAATTATTTATTTATAGGACCAAATCAATTCTGATAACCAACATAATAACTTGAATTTATCTCTGTCAGATGGATTCTGATACCCTTATTACTTGCATCTGTTTACTGCAACGGGCTTGCTTTGAGTTAATACACAGCTGAATGTGAATAAGGAGCCTAAATCTGGTCCTCATATCATTGAACTGGAAGGGGGGTGGGGGGAGGATAATTTTTATTGCTGGCAACCTGGGGGATATCACTGCAATTTGAAAACTCTTTGTTCTTGGTCTATCGTGGTTTTTAACATCCAGATCTACAGTATCTTATATAAACCTTGCATTTACTAATTACAGTAGTAATCAACAGCTGCATGTTTGGATTTAGAGAAAAATCCTGTTCTCAGCCAAGTCTCTGACCTGAATTTTGTTTGGTTTGCGTTGTCAGAGAGTTTCATATGACCATAACTCTTTCATCAGCCCTGGTCTTGCTTCTCTATATGAAATACACAAAATGCAGTAAAGGCGGCACTGACTTCCTAGCAGAAGGATATGTAAAAGCTAACTTGGAACAATTTACCTGAACTTTATACCTTCTTAGCAAGTGCAAGAGTGTGATCATTTCCAGACTGTTGTACCTGTAGGCAATTATGATTTATATTTTATTTACTTCAAAATAGGTATTTGTAAAGATGGATGCTAAGTGACACTTCCTAACAAGTAGAATATTATTTTTATGCTGGTGGTATGTACCTTTTATAGAAATTATTGCTGGATGTATTTTAGATAGACTTTTTATCCCCTTCTAATACGCAGAAAAAGTGAATTACCACTGAAATTCTATTGGCTAGGTAGAACAAGTGAGAATCCCAGGAATGTACTGTGTTCTTATCTGATGCAAATAAATGCCCTAGATTTTTTGAGAGCTTTTAATCTTTGTTAGGGTGCCTGATTTTCATGAACCTTTGAATGGGAGTAAGCAGTTTGGCAAGAAATTAGTTGTTCTTGCAGAAGGCTTGCAGATGAAAAAAGTGCAAATCTGGCAGAAGGACCAAGAGAAATGTGACTGTAGTAATTGTTCAAACATTTTTGCCAGGCTTTCCCAGGCAGGCTGGATGACAGCTGTGTATCTCCAGGTGAGGCTGGTTTTGTTTGAAAATCTGGTGTTGCTCTACGTAGGAGATTTGGCTGTTTGAATTTCAACAAGGAGAAAGAGTATGCGCACCGTGCTTTATGTTCTGTTTTGCCCTTGTGTTTATCTGCAGAATTCCCATTGAAATTCTTGTGTTACGATGTTCCCTGGAAAATCCTTTAGTATCTCATGCTGTGTTTCTTTCAAACCCGAGGTGTAACACCACCACCGTTTTAATCTCTCCATCTGTTGATGGCAGAGGATCAATGCTGTAAAACTGTATATTAATATAAAGCTCTGGTGTGTTTTGTTTGGCATTTTTGTTATTTCAATCTTTGTGATTATATAGAGGAAGTCTGTCATAGGATATACCTGTAAATAATTTTACAGTCTTATTCTTTTGGGTCCATGCTGCAGCATCATGTCATCTTGATCAGTAAGATATTATACCTGTACCAGATGTCAAGTATTAGAGAAGTGCCACTGAGTTCAGGAGCTAGATGTCTCCTAGCACCTTTATAAATTAGAGCATGTGTGAGGAAGGCACATTTGTTGCTTAGCTCATATGCTTTCTCTACATAAAAATGTTTTATTCTGGAGGAAATCCAACCTTGATAACTTGGAAACAAGACTCTGTGTCAAAGAGCTTGTACTTTAAGAATGACCATTTGTCCTTATGTGTGTAGTTGCATTGGTAGCAATGGCATCGATACCACCCTTTGCTCACAGTGGGGTGGTATCTAATTTTGTGAGAGGTAACCCAGTAACAGGAAAGCACAAGGGAAGTATTTCTAACGTGACAACAGTCTCTGTTCAGACACGGAGCTATAAAGATGGTTTAAAGGGAAATACAGATTTTAAATTTTTTTTTCCTCTAACATAGACCTTAATGTCAAAGTGCAGTCCTAGTTTTAGCAGTATCAATGACCCACAATTCCATTGTCTGTTGCTCAAGTGTTCAGCGTATCTGAGGTCACATGTTGGCTAACGTTTTGATAGCTTGTGATGTTCATTTCCTGATTCTCATGCATTTCATTTTACTTTGGATTAGTCATAGGCTAGAAATGGGCACATAGCCAATCTCTCTGGTTCAAGTGACATGCTGCAACTCACTTCTGTCTGAGTGTTTGATGTTTAAGTCATCAGTCAAGGGACAAAGCAATGTTCATGTACAAAAGAGTGTATCTTGCATTAAGAAGGAAGAGTCTTTTAATAGGAATTCCAAGAACAAGATAATCTGCTTTAACTTCACAATTGTAATATTAAAATGTATAATTCTTGCATAAATAAATGCAATGCACAGGTATTGTGAAGCCCTGTTCTGATACTGTCAAGGGAATGATGTGGTCTGCAGGCTCCAACTGCTGAACTTGGGTAATAGATTTCACTTTATTCTTAGCTGTAAAAAATAGAAATCCTCCCCTGTATGACTGAAAATACTGAAATAGCAAGAGTTAAGCTATTTTGAACTGTGAGCTTACAACCTGAACATTGATTGCAATTAGAAAGTCAGATTATATCGTGTCATTTGCATCAGAAATATTTCTAGAACTAACAAATGACAATGCCAATTTGGTTTTTATTTCATGTGAAAATACTCCTGCTTCTCTGAACTTTCTACCGAGCAGGTTACACAATGGAAGTGCTGCCTCTTTCATACTGAAACTCCAAGAGTGTAACGTGTATCTTGCCCTTCAGAAAACGTGTTTATGTATGTATATGGCTTACGACAGCTAACGTTGTTTAAATAGATAAATACAAGTGTATTTTTAACATCTGCTATAGAAAACCTATATTACAGGCAGCTGCAACCTGTTCATAGCCTGTAGGAATGGTTTTACTCAGAGGAAACAAACACTCCTACCTAAGCAAAGACTACAAAGTCTGAAAATCTGTTTGACACCATAGAAGTTTTGATATGTTTTTCACATCTCTTGCTACACTAAAGAAAAAGACCCTCAATTTAACAGTAAAATTAAGGAAATTGGGGAATACCAGAGTCTGATTTTGTTGTTTGGTTTTGGGTTTTTTCTTTTTTTTTTTTTTTTTTTTTTTTTTTATCTCTCCACTTCCTGGGCTGCTTTACTTGAACTGATCTTGAGCTGATCTTGGACTGTAGCTGGCTGCAGAGAAGAGCTTGCTGCTTATTCACTAATTAGTTACATGGCTGTGTGTGAAATGTTGAGAAAGTCTTGGCATTTCTGGACCTGGGAAAAAAAATTGAAAGAATGGCCCTTGCACTGCTGCTCCCAGGTCTCACTGTTGTTGGGATCCACAGTCTCTAATCAGTGCCTACAGAAGAAGAAAGCTCAGAGTTAACACTGCTGTTCATCAGGTTGTGTGTGTTGTAATGAAGAACTTTTCTTGTGATCACTTATAAGAGTGAGTAATTTTATTCACGCCAGTGATCTCAGTGACTTCAGGCAGACTACTCACAGTGGTTTGCCAACTTGAGGCTGCCATGTGTAAATTGTGGCTGCTGGAAGTTTCATAATTATGTATTTTTTTAATTAAATATTGCATATCAAAAATATAAATTATATTTCTCCAGGGCCAAAGAATAATATGATATGTAAAGTTAGTCAGATCAAGGTGCTAGACTTGCAGGAAGAACTGTCATCTTATTTTCTAAGTGACATCAATTTGTGTGGCTATCATTTTAGTAATAAAAAGCAAAATGTAAATCTGTAGCCTGCTGTGAAGGGAAGTCTGCAGTTTCAATGAACACTGCAGGATCTACTCATAAATATTCATTAAACAGTGCCTTACTGAAAATGAAATTTAAGTACTTAAGGTAATGGAATAAAAGTAGTTGAGAAGCTATTTCAGACATGTTCAAGAACAGGATAGGAAAGTGATAGGGTAAGTAGGAGACAGTTTATGACTTGATTTTAATTTTTTTTCTTAAAAAAGAAACTAAAAGCACTATAGGGTTAATGGCACTGAGATGCCTCATCCCAAAGCTAGGGAAGCCACATTAGCTTTTGATGGAAAACCAGCAGAATTTCTGCCTCCCCAGATATTTGTGTTCAGTTACGTCCTTCCATGGCATTATGATGTCAGGGTTTTTACTTCTTTGCATTAAAAAAAGGTGAAGCATTATGTAGCTCATCATTCAGAAACTGCAAGGTTGTCCACACTGGGGGGAAGGCAGAGTTGCTTGGACGGGGTTTTTTTTTTTAATTTTTATTAAGGTCTCCAGAAATAGCAGTTCAAGAACAGAATGAATAAAATAGTCTCCACTGCAGATGGAAGTGATTATGACTCTTCATTTTCTTCACATGTCGGTAATTACATCTCTTCACACCATTACTTTCCAGCACAAGGGTGATACATACTGAGGATGCCTCATTCTATGAGTAAGCCTGTGACTGGCCAGTATGAAATGAGTAAGGGGAATGCTCACTTCAGTTGAATTGCTCCTGCACGGCTCCCTCACAGTCAGTGACAGTTTGTGCTCATCCCACCTAGTTTGAGGTGCTTTATTGATGTATTCAGATTAGGAGCTTGGTGGCCCCAGTCTGACCATATGTCCACTGGAAAGGAAGCGAGCCCAAGCCACCTGGGATTGCTGTTGTCTTTCCGTCAACAACACCACGAGTCTGTAGCAAGTGTGCTCCAATATCAGATGACTCAGTGTGTTGAAAGTGGCTGTTAGTGCCTGTAGGTGCAATACATTTACTGTAACTCAAGGTATGCTGTGTTTTTAACCAGATGCATTTATGCAAGTTTTGACTAGATCCTGAGTTAGCCATAGGTTGGAAATGTAACTGCCAGCACTGTGTCCTTATAATAAGTACACTGTCAAATACTACTGGCCTTCTGATCTCCAGAGCTTGCTTTTATTAGAACAGTGTAGCTTCTGAAATAGGGAGAACTCTGATCTGCAGGATGAGACAGATTGAAATAAAAGATTAGAAAGGCAATTTCTTTCCTGCCCACTGTGCCCTTGAATGAGGAGATCTTTCCTTCTGCTTTTACTTTATCAAGTCCAGCAGTTTTCACTGGCTCTGTGGGTTGGAGAACCTGTTCAGAATTTGGGTTCCCACATAAACATACTCTTCTCTATCCCTCAAGAGGTAACAGTAGTTCTGCTCCCTGCTTGTCTTGAGAATCCCAGTGCCTTGGGCTATTGGTGCCTCCTGTGCTATTCTTGCTGCATTTTGTGCTCCAGAAGGTCTTCATTCTGAGAAATCTTCTCTTCCATTGTGAGTGCAATAAACTGAAAAAAGATTAAAAGGGCTGTTGTTTTAACACAATGTGACATTAAGCTTTTTCATAGCTGCCGCTCCTAAATTGCAGCCAGTGTCTCTTGAGAAGCAGACAGAATAGGTGTCAGAGCAGCACCTGAAGTAAACCCTTATGGATGTTCTCATCGCACTTGTGAAGGATAGCCTGAGGGAGCTGAATCTCAAAGAACGTATTTTTGGACAAATGTGTGGTGTCTCCTTGGTTAAATTGAGTAATTTCACCCTGCTTGACTCAAATGACAAGCTGTCTGGTGAAAGAACAGGTGGACTCAGTGTTTTCCCAAACATCCTGTAGAGTTTGTGTTGCTGTAGCGTGTTGCATTAAATCCTTTCCTATGCCGTCATGGCTTGTTTAATCCGTGTTCAGATAAATGATGCACATGTTTCCAGATATAGCTTGATACAATAGTGAAGAAAATGCTCGTTTTTCATCTAGTTAAATTAATAACAAACAGGATTTAGTATATATTAAACCATTACTGCCTGTTTTTTTCATGCAAACTGTAAGTAAATAATATATATTTGCATACCATATAACTACTTAATTATTTAAGAAGCTGTCTTGACTAAAAACTGTAAATGCATCTGATTAAATGTTGCAAGGCAAAATGATTTTATTCTTGATTAAAAAAAAAGACTTTTATAAAGGGTTCATTATGGAAAATATTTCAATAAAACACCTGTAACTGAATTTTCTCTGTCTTTTAGAAATAATTGCACGAGAAGGAAGAATACAGAGGATACTTTTTTTTTAAGGAGAAAAGAGGAGGGGGGAAAAAAACAAGGAGGAAAAAAAACCCCCAAACAATTTAATATGTATAATATCAAGTGGTAATACCACAATATTGATAATGAAAGCACAACTAGAGATCTTCTTGTGATGGTGGGCCCTGACTTCTTTCAAAAGTTGTGTAAGTCAGGAGTTTCCACTGAACTCAAAAGGCACACAGTGATGTCACCATGAACAGAATCAAGTTCATTTTCTGTTTAAAACTCATTTACCGTTTTGCTGCCTGAGCCATAGCAAGGGGAGGGCAGGAGATCTGCAACCTGGGGGCAGATACAACAAATCCCCGACAGCAGGTTTTGCTATTTTTGTGACTGCTGTCGCCACTGCTCGGGCAGAGGCCTCGTGTCTGCAGTAGCTCTCACAAGAAGCATTGGAAGGGGTAGGAGGGAGACCTGAGGCAGTGGAGTAGCAGCTCCTGGTAGGGATTATCAAAGTGATTACCAATAATTATCAAAGCAATAATAAATTGAGATCTGATGGCAGCTGGGTCTGAAGTGTCATACAGCAACTTTGTGCATTGATGTGTCATTCTTCCTATTCCAGAATATTATCTACATACTAGAACTGAATGTTATTTTTTGTAAACTTTTTTTTTTTTTTTCTTATGTTTCAATCTCTTACTATTCTGTGAAAAATCATAGAATTATAGAATGTTAGAGTTTGGAAGGGACCTCTCGACATCTAGCCCAACCTCCCTGTTAAAGCAGGAAAAAAATAACATTGCTAAATACGCACCCTGAAAACCTTCGCAAAATAAACCTCTGTACCTTTAAGTGTTATGCACAATACGCTACATTTTCTTTCTCTCTCTGTGTACATCTCCCTCCAAAAAACCAAAGAGGGGCAGGGGGAATCCATGAAAATACATCAACTGAGACATGCCTGGAATTACAGATGCAGTCTGTGCTCAAAATTACTCTGTCAGTTTTTACTGCCCTTTGGAAGTTTGATGCCATCACCTCAAAATAAAGAATCACAGATTTTGAAATGATTTGAATAAATTAGTTTGGGTGGCAGTCATCCTTTTCCCCCCCACCCCCCCATCTCTCAGAAAGAGAATATTACTGATTTTTTTGGTAATGGATTTGTTTACCTGCAGAGCTGCTATTGTAGCTAATGTGTGGGTTGTAGCATTTCAGCTAAAGTTTCTGAATTGCCGTTCTCAGCTTAAGACGTATCACAGGATCGAACAAATGACCTTTACGATGTAATAACATCCTTTAGCCATCAGGAATTAGTGTGTTGCATCTATCTTTCCTGCAGGCCCTAAGGTAGGTGCCTAATTCTGTAGTGCCATTCCTGTAAGGCTGTTAAGCCTTGAAAGAGACCCTTCTCTCTTAGTGCAGTTACCACTGAAACTGGTAGTCTTGTGTCGTCATTATTATTACCATCATGTGGTAGGTGATAGTGTAACAAAATGTATTTTTGTACTATATTTCTATTGAGCTTTTTCTTTTTCACTGAAGTTCTTATTTACCCTAACTGTTACCCTGTGAATAACCTTTTGTTTAGATTAAGCAAGAAAGCTAAAGGCTTGAGAACTTCGTCTGAGGCTTTGCACAGATGATTAAAACATTATATAAACTGCTGTACGCAGTAGGATATTTTGGTACTTTAGAAACTTAACTCTCAGTTGGAAAGAGAAATACATAGTTACTAGTTCAAAGAACAATTAGTGCTTTTAATAATGCACTTGCAAAACTTTACAGGCTGTAGCTAATGAAAAGGAATTTACTTTTCTAAGCAGTTGTAAATGAAAGACAACTCTTTTATCTGCAGCAGTTTACAATGTATTCAGTAATAGAAAACAATGATTCACAATGAGAACTTCAAAGTGCTTGATTTGGCCTTCTAATTTTCAAGTCAAGAAGATTTAGCATTCACAGATGAAAATGTTACTTTGCGTAGATTGATTTTTTTTAAGTTAATTAAGGTACACAAGCCCTGGGATGATATCGGCAAGCCTTGTGATTGTCAGTTATTCCTTAGGAGAGGTGTGATGTTGGCAAGGGATACTGAAATGAATGTTGCCAGGAGTCATTACTGATGCCTCACCTGGGAAAGCACTGTTAAGCTCTGACTAATTGGGAGAGAAACTAGAAATGTTGTATCAGTGTTTGTCATAAATGATCGGCTGAAATAACCGTGAATGTGCTGATCCAGACCATTCTGGCACGTTAGTTCAGATCATAACAGCACATCCTCTGTGTTTTAAGGACAGCGCAGAAGGGTAACACTTCTGAAGACACAGAGTATTGCTGGGCTTCATGAAGAGGCATGATAAAAATATCTCATCTTACAGCAAGGAGAATTGCTCTCTCAGTATTTGTGGGGTGTCCATCTCGTGAAAGCCACCAGTGGGTAGGGTGAAAGCCACACATGGGTAGGCCAACCATTCCCCTGCCCTCTTGTTGTTTTCCTGCATCATTTGCACAGCCATATTTATAAGAATTGGTAAGTATAATTGTCTTCTTGCAGTAGCTGTGCCCACTCAGTGCTTCTGCACTCTCGGGTGTGCTGTAGGAGGTGTTATATCTCTAGCTAAGTGGGTTTTTAAAATTCACTTACTGCCTCTTGGAGATCTCTCTTGTACTAGTCACCTCCATTATCATTCCCATAGCTAACTTGCTGGAGTCTGGATTTAAATCAAAACTTAATAAATGCTTCAGTGAGTTTACATCAAATTTCATATCCCAAGAGTTGTATATCATACAGTTTGAGGACCTGCTGTCCTGAAAGGATACTAGTACTTCACAGTGAAAATGTTTTCAATAATTTATGTTATCTTTGAGCCTGAAGGAAGAGAAAGACTAAGAATAAAGTACACCTATGGATACATCACACAGACTGAACAGTCAAAAGCAATCGGAAACATCAAAGGACAGCCTTATTTACAGCCAAAGTTAATTTCAGGACAGTTAGACTGCTGGTGACATTATTGTTTACTTGAATCTGAAATGTAGATACTACTTAGCTTGAGAACATGTGTGAGTGTGTGGATAAATATCTGTAACAATAGGCAGACATCAGAGGGAGGTTATCTCATTGACAGTAATATTATGTTTTTATTTCCGTAAGAAAATGAGAACACCATTTCAAAAAATGGACCAGCCATTACAAGAGATTGGCCCCCCATTTGGCTACCACAAGACTGAACTTGATGCTCTGTGGCTTTTCACAAAAGTACAAGACATTATGTTTTGCTTAATATTGCCCTACTTGTGTTTTGTTTGGAAACTAGATGTGGAGGGGGAGAGGCCACTGATTTTAGAGATTTTAGAGATGTTACTTCATGTCAGTCTTCTGGAAAGCACCTACTAAAACTATCAAACCCCGGAATCCAAAAATGAGGTTTATCTGCAGTCAGTCCTCCTGAAGGACTCCCCATCTGCTGCTGCTGCTGCAGGGGAGGACTCCCAGGCTCTGGACAAAGAGCTTGACCAGAACACGCTGCATTTGCAGCTCTTCTGTCTCTAACGTTGAAGTTCTTCAGTGTGAAAACCTGTAGCTGTTGCAGCTGTTAAATGTGTACCCCCTTCAGCCATTTGCCCTATAGTGGTTCAGCATGTTTCTAAAATGCAAAATTATATAACACTAATAACTAGAAATCTTTTAAAAGTCTGGTCAAAAACAAGCAATGCGGGACTTTAGGTTTGATTATATAAAATTTTGTTTGAGGGGATACATCTCAGATGTAATGCCTAATATCAATTTAATGTTTGTGTTCATAAGAAAATACTAATTAAGAAGGTGAAATAACTCTCTGCATGTCTCATCTTCCTTTGAGTATCAGGAGAATGAAACGAAGTAGCTCTTAATATGTTCCCATCCAATTACATTTATCTCTCTGGCTAAAATGATTCATTGATCACTAATCACTGGTAGCTGTTTACACACAACAGTGTTCACGTGTAGCATGAAGCATATTGAGGATTATTGCTATAATGGGAGCTAATCAATGAAAACCACTTACAACTCTCTTAATGAGGTGATAGTGAAGGGTTTTTCTTTTGTTTACTGCAGCAATAGATTTGTCAAAAAACAGACATAGCTGTTCCCAGCCAGCAGGAAAATGGTTTTCGGCTTTAGATCACAGACACCATTTTTCTCTTTATAATAATATTAAAGTTGAAAAACGATTATTCTAGTCCCTTATTAAACAAGCTATTACAAAGCAAGTGAAGGAGTTCTGCACCTTCAATTTTCCACCTAATAATAGTAAAATATATCCATTGTTGCCTTGACAACATTAATACTTTTTTTTTTTTACTCTGATGCCTAAAGCAACGAGTCTCACCATTTTCTTTGCCAGCTTGAAATAAATTGTGCCTTTAGTTTTTTAATATAAAAATGGGGTTTTTTTTACTGGTTTCCACTGTGTTTGCTTAATTCACAGGCTTGATATTTACCAGTAGACTAGACATAAAAGTTAACTAAATCCTCACAGTAGCCTTTGGATTATTCTCAATAATACCAGTATTTTGCAGAGGTATATGTTAACTCTAGAACTCCAAGATACCTTAACATAAACACGTGTTAAGGTATTAGGCAATGAGATGGAGTTAATGCTATTGGCTTACTTTTTTTTTTTCCTACTTTATTGCGCCATGTTTCTGACTTCAAAGTTTCAGACACACTGTCACTGGTATTTTTGGGGGTGCTGTATTCTCAAAATCTCTGGTTTGGTTTTTTTTTTTTATTAGAGAACAGTGAATTCAGCACCCCTAAAAATAGATGAGTAGAGTGTTGACTTCAGAGGATGTTCATTTTTGCAATCAGAAATGAGATCACAGAATCACAGAATGTCTTTGGTTGGAGGAGACCTTCAAGATAATCTAGTCCAAGCTTTCACCCAACACTGCAAGCTCACCACTAAACCACGTCCTTCAGCACCAGGTCTACAAGACATTTAAATGCCTCCAGGGATGGCGACTCCACCACTGCCCTGGGCAGACTATTCCAATGTTGGATAACCCTTCTAGTGAAGAAATGTGTCCTGATATCCAGCCTAAACCTCCCCTGGCACAGCTTGCATCCATTCCCTCTGCTTCTGTCACACATCACCAGGGAGAAGAGGGAGATGTAGAAAAAGCCCTTCCCAGGCCTGTGCTCTGCATGTCAGGCTGCAGCCGAAGGCTCAATCTGTTTCATCTCCAAACTAGGAAATCGAAGATGGAATGATCTTCATCAGCAGATCCTGTAGATAATTCCTTTTAATTATTTATGCTGAAAATATTCCAAATGCAAAAAGAAGCTAAAACTTCTTTAGATTATGCAGATTCAAAGAGACTTTGGGGACATCCATTAATCTTTGCATGCTGAATAGTTTGGTTTGCTGCTTCAATTATCTGGAGTTTGATCACTGTGTAATCATAATTTGTTCATAAAACTACCCAGGCCTGTCAGCACACTGCCTGAAATTAAGCTGCTTCTGCTTGTGCAGAGCTTATGAAAAATTGAATGGCAGTTCATTTTCACAAAACATGACAAACATAAAAGAAATTATGAATTAATTTTAAACCCTGCTTAGCAGAGTCTTATCAATTTGATGGAGCCCTTTGTCTTGCAGAAGTCTGGCATCAGAACTGATACGCTTAATTAGTATCAAGCATCTCAAAATGCCTGTGACTGACAGGTTAGATCATTTGGTGTCCTCCCCCAGCCTCCCCATGAATTGCAGTTTGAAATATAACAGTTTTAGTTAGAGGAGCTGACTAATGTAACTTCCATACCTTTGCATCAAATTAAACACATGAAAATGGAATTGCTGTTGCAGGTGAAGCAAAGACTGGCACAACCCGTGAAATCAAAGATAAATAAAATCACATTTGCTGCTGTGGAGTCTCTTTAGACCTGAAATTGCAGTGTTCTGGTCTGGGAAAATACCTCTGATTTGAATGTGATCATAGTATGTTCACATTTAACACTTGGAAAAATTAACCCATCTGGCACAAACATTCAAGAGCCTCAAATAGGTTACTAGACACATCCCATAAGCACTTTGGAGAGCAAGTGAGTATAAACAATATTACTTTTATTCAAAAACTCTGGCTGGATGCAAAAGGTACCTGGTATCAGTGGGGTTTTAAAGTAGAATATACTTTACACAGTTAGTCTTCAAATAGTTGTTGTTTTATCCAGAAGTATACTGAGGTAGGGGTGTCACTAGTGTGAAAATAAGGATTTGACTCTCAAGCTTTAGTTAAAAGGTATTAATAGATATTGTTTGTCTCAGAGAGAAAGAGGGGGGGGAAGTAGAAAAATAATACTTAAAGATGTTAGAGATAATTGTCTAGATTCTCCTTTTCTCTGACTGAAGTGAAGCCTTGTAATTAATTGCACTTATTTCCTCAAGGTAATTCTTGAACTGTGATGATGTAACAGGAGCATAATTTGACCTATGGAATCATATAATAAATTAAAAATCTCCCAGTGTGTCCTATCCCTGTGTTTCTAGTAACATCTAGAGAAAAAGGTAGGGATTCAGAAAATACTGCATGAAGTTACAGCTGTGGAAGAGCTATTAAAGATGTTCAGTTGAATCTGGGATGTAAAATCTTCTGTAGATCCAAGTTTAGCTTAAATCTAACCATGTGTCAGACAAACTACACTTGAGTTTTGGATGCAGATTCTTGCCTGGTATTGCTCTGATAATCACAGTGATGCTGAACTTTTGATCTTTGATATGTTATGAGTTTTTTAATAAAGTCAGTCCAATTCCTTGTTGATATTTTCTGGACTTTCAGTAGGGTTCAGCTGTGCTTTATGTTGTTTGCTCCTACTGGCAGGTTTCCCATTGGAGTTACCGGGATAATTTGCTGAGGAAGGAGGATAAGTTTAGGCCTATTTCATGGGTGGTTTTTTTTTTTTTTTTAGTTTGGTTTGGATTTTTTTTATTTGTTAAGAGAGGGAGAAAAAATGAAATTGCCCTCAAGTATCTGAAAGGAGAAATAAGGTAATCGCTTTCTGCTTCATTGCCTGTTCCGGCACCATCCCCCCCCCACCCCACGCCCCAATCGCCTGGCGCTACTTCTGCTCATTCCGC
>JAAGNO010011404.1:102913-122920 GCA_033439905.1 Ceryle rudis
AGGTTAAAAAGCTTACCCATGTTAGTCGCACATAAAAATGTTGTCCCGCGGAAAAGAAACCGTGGTAAGACTGCCCCCCACCCCCCCCCCCCCCCAAAAAAAAAAAAAAAAACAACCCCAAAAAAACCCCTCAGAAATCTATCCATTTTTCTTTTAGATTTGGTAAATGGCTTGCTTGGATTGAGTTTCAAATTAAGCTTCTTTTTATATTAGGATATTTAATTTGCAGGGAGATTATTTCTAGTAATGCATTTCAGATAAACAGGAAACAGCAAACCAGAGACAAATCCATCACTAATGTTGGCATTATCAATCACTTTTTAAGCTAATGCACAAACTCTCCAAAGACAAACATTAACTCTGTTCAATGTGTTACTGTATATCAGCTGTTGATAGAGAGGTATTTTAATGACTTTGGATGTGTCATGCTTCACTTGGAATTCTCTAGCATTTCCATGGATAAATACAGAGGCATAACTGTCACTTGCATGAATGGAAGCTGTAATTATAAATGTACTTATGGCCTGTGCTGAAGTCAGGAGTGTTTGTCAATATAGAAAAAGAAATAAGAAATATAAACATTTACTCTTTAGTATGGAAATTATATTTCGGACCATTAGAGATGCATTTCTTATTTTTTTATAACAGTAATAGGAGGTTGAATTTTTAATATTTACTATGTTGTCGTTAAATAGTAGATGGTATAAATAAGCCTGGCAAAGGCAGTGTATCCATTTATCAAACATGAGATAAGTGTGAGAGTTCGCTTTACAAAGTTAAGATTTGAGGGATAAGGAAAATCAGCACCAACAGAGAGGAGCCTGCACCTCCTTAGGGCTGTGTCCTCAATCTTCTTTTTTTAATTTTTTGATGATTATCTTTGGATAAACTCATATAGTTTAGGAAAGATACTTTTGTCCTCAAAACACAAAGTAACTTTTGAGCTAATCAAAAGTTGTAGTTTGCTTTCCACTGGAAATTAAAATCTCCAAAAAAGATTCCACAGTTCAGTGTGAAATGACATTTTCTAAACTTTACCCAGTTAATTTCATTAATTTTGAAATTAAATTGCTCCTAAAAGCCAACAACTCCTGCTTTGTGACCTTCTTAGCACTTGTGTCCCCTACCTGTGGGACTGGACAGCGTGATAGCCATGGCCAAGGTAGAAATCCTCTTGTCAGGAATGAGCAGCCAGCTGAACGGCTCTCAGCTTTCCATTTCTGTGGTGATAGGTTTGCAGACTTGCAACCCACTAAATACTTGGCCTTCAGAAATGGAACTTGAGTGCTTTCATGTAAATTAGGGTATGTTCCAGATAGACATGATCTGAATGTAAAAATATCCTAATGTGCAATAATAAAAGCACCAAACAATCTTAAGTTGGCAAGGTGGCACTCCATTTCCATTGAGTTTATATTCACTTGGATAGGAAGTACTTAAATCAGCCACCAAAACACATAGGCAGTTGGATGACTGTAGGAGATTCTGAGATGTCTTAATTTGCAGCCTGCCCAAATGAGCAGCTGTACCGTGATGCTTTTCCAAATGAAGCTATGGAGGTGTATCAGCCACTTGTTTTGCTGGCGTTATCCAAGCAATTTAATAGATTGCAGTAGCCCTGTAGCTAGCCCAGAGGCTTCTGAAATACCTCGGGGCTATACAGATTTGACAACAGCATCTCTTAGTTGCTGGAGCAATAGGAGTGCCTGATGGTTCTGGTCACGATCCAGAAAGATTCTGTGAACCAAGATATTTCCCGAAGATTTTTGCAATCCAAGTTAGATGTTTTCCCTCTCATTAACACCTCATTATAGTCCTTCCACTAAAGAATCCAGAGATCGTTCCATGTAATTTGTAATAAATACTACCAAGATGACGCATTTGTCCGATGGAAAAAAAAACCCAAACCAATATTTCTTCAGTTAAAATAGTGACACTATTTGAATATTCACTTTTATTTTTAGTATTGATTCATATTATCCTGCTTTATATCAACACTGCTTTGCAACCACTGAGTTTGTCATCTGTGTAGTCGTAGTAGATGGATTTAGCAGGCTCCTTTTTAAAATGTACCTGCTTTGATTTCTGTGATGCTCGTGCTGTAGATTAACTATAATGAAATTGGTTAAGTGAGTAACATGTATCTATTTTACAGCTAGATGGTGTACTTTGTATTCTGCCTACTAAAGTTAGCACTGTGGGTAAGTTATTGTAATAAGAGCCAATAACTAAAAAAGCTATTTTTTGCCTCAGTTAAATACTGTAAACAAAGGTCATGTACAAATTTATCGTTTAACTGTGCTTCACATTGTCAGCTTTTGGATTAATAATCTTCAGGTTTTATAACACTGCTAAAACCAATTTTAATGAAAAATATGTATAAGCATTCTTTAGCATAAAAATAAACACCCTGTTTACTATCCTATCGCAACTACAGGTAGATTCCACTCCTGTGTTCAATACAGGCTTCTCCATTTTATTTTTTTTTTTATAACAATCAATGTTATTTAAAATTGCTTCAAATACAGCGTGCAGAATTTGTTCATGTTTTTGCTCAGATTGTCTTACACAACCAAAATTAGAGTAGTAGTTTAGCATGTGTTTATTAACTCTAAATTTATCTCTGGTGCCTAGATTGTTTGGATTAAATATGCTATTCATAAACAAAAGAGATTCAGGGTCATTTTAATTAGGGTCAAGGAACTGAATTATGAAACTACAAAGTACTTCTTGAATCCTATTTGCAGTTCTTTACAAACTTTTCTCCTGAGAAGTTGTTGCTAAGAAACAACATCAAGCTGCTTCAAAACAGCTTCTCCTTTACCCTGACACGTGCTAAAGGTAGAAGAAAATACTGGTTTTAACCAATGTTTTTAGTGGATATCGATGTGCTTACAAGTTGTTGGGTTGTGGTTGTGGATTTTTTTTTTTTTTTTTAAAGAATGGAGAGAGAAGTACTGGATGTTGTACAGGTGAATAAATTACAGCCCCGTGAAAACACAGGGGTCATATCATTATTTATGTTTAAAAAGCAGATTTTGTGACTCAGATTGTTGGTACAGTTTCTCAGAACTAGAGTTACGTTTCCAGTCTCCCAAATCTATTCTAATTGCTTTGATGCATGCACTGGAAGAATAATTGATTGACACTAAGATCACTAAGCAAAGAGTGAGCTAACAGAATCAGATTAATGAAAGCATATGGTAATTACAACTGTGAAAAAACAACTTGGAATTTATAATGTTGCCTTCGGGCAAATCATCAGATGTGTTATCAGTGAACAATTAGAGTTGATAAAAGTTGTCTTGTATGTATAGGATTACCATGCATAGTTACAGATGTGCTTTAAATGAAAGATTCATTGGAAGTTTCCTGCCCAAAATATGCGTGACATGTAAACACATTGTTTATGATAACAAATAAAATCAAATCAATTCCTGCAGAACGCTTCGTGGCAGAAGATCAAAGTTTTATGTATGCTTTTCATTTATATTCTATAGAAGATTAATTTCACACCCTTTATTGCATTATATTAATTGGTTTCCCTAATATGTGTGTTATTAATGAATATTTCTGTAACGGCTGTCAAAATACTGGTATATTAATAATAGAAGTAAAAAATTAACTTTATGACTATGAGAGCTTCTACGTTTTTTTTCAAAATCAGGAAAAAAATCATGAGAGAAAAAATAGAAGTGGAAAATACCTACCACATAAATTTCAAAATTGGGTTCCTGAAGGCAGTTCTGAAGACCCAGTGTTCTGAGAACTGTGTCTTTCTCTCTCCAGCATCCCTACTCCTCTAGCATAGAGTAGAGGTCCCAAACCTATTCAGAAGTACGCTGGAAGATACACAGAAATGTAGCTCGGCCAGCTTTGGCAAGGAATGGTGATAGAGAAAAATCTAGGGAGAAAGGAGGAAGTGCAGATGACTACATGGTTGCCATTTTAGTAGCAGAAAAATTGTTATTATTCTCTGAATTTCTTTAGAAAAACTGTAGTTTATAAATTTTCTTTTTAAATTTCTGTTATTGCAAAAGAAAATAACTTGTTTTGTATATCCCTGTGAAAATACATAGCATTGTCTGTTTGTGCCAAGGTATCTGTGAGAAATTGTAGGACTGGGGTCTTTGTTTAGCAACAATTTGTACTTGTGTATAGACTCAAGTGTTGAGCAAGATACTGTAACTTCACCTCGCGTGAGAAATCATCTGTTACTGAGATGAATAACAAAGGCTTTATTGTCATTACTGTAATGCAACTAGGACTAGAGTTGGACTCCTGAAGCTTTCCAAAAGAGATGCAAATTATCCTAACCTTACCTTCAACATAATGTAGATTCCCATAATCTTAAGGAATAGGATTCTCTAATTTCCAAATCTAGTTTAGCCTTTAATTATATGCAAAGTTATAAGAAACCAGATCCAGGTCTCACTTCAGCAAAACTATTACGTCTCTGTTGCTTGTAATTTCTTCTCCTTGAGTGTCAGGCTCTACCAGCACCGCATTCTTAAGCTTGAACCTTCCTGAACCAGGATCTGGATTTACTCTGGCATTACAACATAGTTGTCAGTGTCTCATCACAGGAACTGTCCTGTAGCAGTTAGTGAGGTTCTTTTTGTCCTGAAATGATCAAATAGAAAGATGCAAAATTCATGGATCCCTGAACAGGATCATTGATACAGGTACAGTTCCTGTATGACATCTCTTTAATGTTCAAATGCAAGTGAGCAGTCAAGGAAAAAAAAACCCCAAAAAACAAGGAAGAGAAAGCTTAAAAGAATTTAAAAGCCCCGTGAAACACTTGCTCCTCTTGTAACTCATCACAGGCAGGGTTTGGTTTTAAGTGTTTGCACAAATTCTGGTAGTGCAGCTCCTTATTTAGAAGAAGCAATCGTGTTCTGGCCCAGGGATCAGCAATGTGGAAATAATAATAGATTTTAGTTGACAGCTATGCAGTTGAGAGCTGGACATTGCCTTGCTCAAAATGTGTATTTATTTTGAAGGGAAAGATTTCAGCAAGGTGAAAATACTAAGTCTCATGCTTCCATCTTATCTTCCTGCTGCAAATTTAATTCTTCTGTTCTCAAAATACCAAATTCCTCAAGATACTTGACAACACTTTTTTTTTTGTTTGTCTCCACCTGTTGTACTTTCCCACAAACCAAAAGGAAAATTTCCTCTTCTGTAGAAATTTCAATTTTACTTTTAATGAAAACTTTGTGGCTTTCAAGATCCTGCGATAGCAGTGGTGATAATGCAGTTGTTTATTGGCATTTATTGATTAATCCTCACTTTTAATCATAGTTACAGCAATATTCACCTCCTCAAAATAATGTCATTATGATTTAAGTGGGGAATTAGTAAACAACTCACAGCTGTTGTGCAAAATGTTTTTCTAGTAATATGTTCATGAATATTTCATACAATAACACATTAATTTGATTTTTTTTTCAGGGAAACAACTAAATGATATTTTATGAATTGATGTTTGGCAAATAATGCAGTTTGTTTCTCGTGGCTGGTGTCAGTGATGTATGAATCTCCCTATGTGCACTTGCTCACTAAATATTGCAAAAAGCTTCTTTGCAGAATCTTTAAATACTGCTGAAGCAAATGTTTTTTCATGTGTGTGCTACATACGAAGGGCCTAAAGAATCAATGGCACTTACTGTAGAATGGACCTCAAGGGGTTCATTTTTTTTTTCCCAAACATAGTGAAAGTTCTTAGACTCTTCCCATGAAAATCTGTTCTTGGTTTCAAATAGTGGAGATACCAAGAGTTGAAAGCAGTCTGTTCTTACAGACTTGCCATGAAACAAATTTTTCTTTCCTAATGTGTAACTTTAAAGATATAACTTGAAGTCAGCCTGGTTTTGAGGGGGTTGGACCAGGTGATTTCCAGAAGAACATACAAATCAATATAATTGTATCATTCTATGATTTTGTATATTGATATTTCAACCTCTCCAATTTAAGCCCACTGTTATTTTCCTTGTGTACAAATGAGATATAGGGAATATTTTATTTGCTTCATCTTTGCAGCCACCTCTTACGTATGTAAATATCACTGTTCTGGATTGTCTTGGTCTGATACCATTATAATAATGAAGAGCTTCCTGAATTTTGTTGTTTTAGCTGGTGTTTTCCAGGCTTGGGGTTCAACTAACCTGCACCTTTTGTGGAGTACTCAAAGTTGGGTTGTGTAGGCTGTATTGTAGGACTTTCCACTAACTAATAGGATGGAGAGCTTAGCTTGTTTTCCATACAAAATATCATGAGTATGACCCATTATGATATCTGTTTTGTCTGATACAGCTGAGGGATGGTCGACTTACGGTCCACTGTAATTTTGAGATTTTGGGGGGTGTTTTTGTTTTGTTGGTTTCTTTTTAAAGAATGGATACCCAACCAGCTGTTGATATCTTGCATTTAAGTGGGTCGTTATTCTTGCTAAAAATGTATGACTTGTCCTAGAAATGTGTTCTGTTGCTTCTATCTCTGAGACCTATGCTCTCTTTCTTGATTATGAAACCGTGGAATGTGATCATGTGAAAAGCATTTCTGAAAACAAAATATGAAACTACTGCTTCCTTTCTTACCTACAAAATATGACTGATTTATGAATTGAAATAACCTTGATCCATGTCATCTTTCCAGTGCTCATAGCACTCTTATAATTCTGATTGCTTGAAAATCAATACAGTGGTCTAAAGTTCAATGATTTTTCTGTTGTCCCCTTTCTTGAAAAGGAACAATGATTAGATTTACAGAACACTTCACGTTTAGAAATGTTACCTGTCTTCCACAAGTTCTCAGAGGATGCGGATCCATTGAGGTGCTAGACAATGTCTTTTCTCTAAAGTGGCAACTGAAAAAAGTTCACAACCCTTGCCATAAATGAATTGTTGATCTGGCAAGAAATTATACAGCTGAGTTAATAAGTTTTATTGTATTTTTCCAAGCAAGCTTGACATGAACACCAGCACCTTTAAGATTTCTTCAGTGCTGTATCAGCTTTGAGAGGAACAGGACCATTATACTAGTGAACTTCATTTAGGTATAACAAGATTTGTGGAGTGGTAAATAAGCAGAAACTGTTACTCAAATCAGTGAGGGCTTCTTTGGTCTTTGTACTAATTTCACTTAGCGCTACTCCAATGAACTTTTAAGGAACAGCTTTCTTCCTTTTAAGCATTTTTTGTTTAAGGCTCGCTTAACTAGTAGAAGTAAGAAGTCAGATTTGATTTTTTGTTTTTGTCTTTGTTGCTGCTTTCATCACAATAATTTGATAGAATAATTCCACTTTTCATGCCAAGTATATACACTAGGCCTCATTGATGTTTATAAAATCCTGTAAAGCTTTTCAATGGACTTAGAAGAAAAAGATCTTTAGCTATGATAGTCAGTCTGAGAGGCCCTAAAAGAGGGGAGCAAGGGGAAAGAAGAGTAATGTGCCTAAGTTGGAGCATCTTTTAAGTTTTTCCAGAAGTTTTTGGGCACCATGAGCTCTCAAGTTAGGTAACTGTGTGGACTGTATGTTCTATACAACATAAGGCAAATCCCTACCCAGCTCCCTGTGCTTATTGATTTGGTTTTGCAGATCCATATGTCAGTCAGAAAGTACTATGACTTTTTTTTTTTATGCTTAACAGCTCCTAGTGTCACTTTCTTGTGTGAATTTTAGTTACCTTTTAATGTAATAGTTTTACTATTGAGAGCAACCTTTTTGTAAGTTCCACAATGTTTTCTTTTGTGTTGTGTGACTTAAGTGTTCCAACACTCGTTCCACCACTAAGGAAGAGGATTTTATGTGTACCATGCAGTTCTTTCTTGTGTCTCTGTGTCGTGTAAACAACAAATTGTTCTCATTTTACTGTTAACCAAACCATTTAAGCATTAGCTGATGATTTTGTTGATGCATGATTTGTTTTGCTTTTCCTCTTTAATAGTTTCTGTAGTGCTGTGTGCGGACGTAGGCATGAGGACTTCTGTCAGCACTAGAAAGGCTGTATGCCCTTGTCAAGTACTTAAAAAGCTTTTTCTCTTCACTTTACTGAGGGATGTGGTATAAATTTGGGATTGGAACACCACGTTAAGAGTAAAGATCCTTCATAATTTTTTTTTCAATAATTAATACTAATTTTTTTTTTTCTTCTCTTTTGCCTTTGTTTTCCTATAGAAAACACTGAATACAGTTCTTCAGTGTTTGGGGTTTTTTTCCCTGAACTGTTAATTAAAATACATGACCACTCTAGAGTCATAACATTCCATGTGTATACTGCAATGTAGTGTTTCACAAGGAAAAAAAAGTACACTTAACTGGGGTATTTGATAATCTTTATGGAAGATCACTGTCAAGATACATAGAGTTTAAAGGGCCTGGGATTGCTTGCAAATTAAAAATATAAAGTGTAACAGTTAAACTGTGTTCTGCTTTACTTCATCCCGTTAATGATAGCAAAATCCCCTTGAAATTCACTCATATTTGCAACCTTGAAATACTTGTATGCAATAATAGTGAGACCATTTAGTAACTATTTAGCCAAGATATGCATATTATTTCTTTTACTGTCTTCATAATTTATTCTTTCCCATCTTCATAATTACTACTCTTGCAGTTCACTTTTTGCCTTACAATTTGCTAGTCTCTTCCTTGTACACGTAGAGCTGGAAATAAATGCATTCTTTGGGCTGTAATTATGCTGATGTTCTATAAATAGGGAATAGTACCTTTTTAATTCATCATGTGCTACTGCATCTTTTCAGCAATCATTTGGACAGGAAAAATATTCATATATAGTTACAGCACATTGTTATAGACAGCTAGGGTTTGCAGTGTTTATCTTCCTTCCCAGTGAGAAAGGTGTCTTGACTTATTTTTCCACATTTGTTTTAAAAAAGCGAGGCAGTTACAATGAATAATTACAAAGTTTAATAGAACAAGAGGATCTCCAGGCTCCGTAGATAAATAGTCCTTTTCTTTAGCTTGTTCTTTCTTTTCTTGGCTCTTGTTAAAATAAGTAGGGGACATTCTGCAGCTGTTTTTTGCTGGCTTTGGTGTCACAAAGAAAATTTCAACATTCTTATAATGTGTGAGCTATATATGGTTAGAAAGGTGACATTTCAGCTATTCTGTCTGGGAAGCTTGAGTTGTGTGACAGCTATACTTTAAAGATCCATTGAATAATAATAATAATAATTAAAAAAAAAAGGTTTTAAGGAGCAGTTAGCCATTGCGAAATTCAGTCAGATATTAAAAAAAAACCCCAACCAAACAAATACCAAAACCACTATCCTTCTTGCCATATATAACTTAGAGTAATTATGGCCTACACACATGTACTGTCTATAGTATCACTGCAATTAAGTTCAAAATATTAGGGTCATCAGCACTTAGAGAAAACCACTCTATCACATATACATCAATTTTGTTTTCAAATATGTTCTTTGACTTGGCTAGTATTTTTATGAGATCTGTTGCAGTATTTTTTTGGGCAATAGATGGTTCAACAAGTTACAAACTCGGTGGGTTTCCCGTGTAACATAGTTTTGAGCAATATTTGAGTCAACAGTGTGACATATTAGTTCAGACATGTTTAATTTATATTGGTAAATTCATACCAAACCCATCAGGCTTTGAGTGTGATTAATTATTTTTAAATTTCATATATAATGCATGAGTGGCATTGAACATAAATTAGCAAATACACGGTATCATAAGCAAACTCGGATAAAATGAATGTTTAATTGATGTAAAAGGATAGATATAACTTTACTGAAACACAGACAGTGGATTTCTTGAGGTGTTCTGGACAGTCATTCTTCTAAAAGAAGCTCAAATTATAAACCCTTGCTACTGGCATGGTTTATATGAAATTCCGCATGGAGTTATACCAGAATAAATTCAGTGTATTTCCTTCCATATGCAGACCTCTCTTAGTCACATATACTAGTAAGACTGAAGAGAAGCAAGTTGACTACCATGTTGAAGACCACAGTAGTAAGTTGCTGCTGCTTGATTGAATCTTAAAGGCCTTTTCATGGAATTTATGATCTGCTCGAGCATGAACTCAAGAGCTAGCAAGTCAGTTGGGTATTTAAGAATCAAACAGATCATTTAGGATCTACTGAAGTTCAGTGTCTCTGCCTTACTGGTTAATGCTTCGCCGACAATCAGCCCCATCTGTATTGAGCTAGCTGCTTTTTAGTTTGTTTGTTTGTTTTTCCTTCTTGAGAGGAAGGAGAGCAATAGTTACTTATAAGATGGATTCAGTGGAGTTGGAATTTTCTTTATTTGAGCTATCACAGGCTGAGGTGTGACACTGGGACAGCTTTCAGCTGTAGAGGCTACTTAGGTTACTAAGTGTGAGGGCGTTTGTTTTCTTTCTGAGAGGAGGGCGATAGGAGATGGAACAGGACTTGGCAGGGAGCTTTCTTTTTTGTAACAGTCTTGGCTCAGAGGAAGCTTTTTCATTAGACAGATTTGCATGATAGTCCTTTTGGCCAACAAAACTAATTGTTTCTGCATAATGTCTAAACTACCAGTTGATATAATCAATTGAGGAATTTATTGCATTCCGTGGTGCGTATTCCACTACAGTCAATTGAAGCGCAAAGCTTTGAAAATCACCTGGAAGTATCGTGTACACTGGACTTGCCACCTTTGGAAATAGAGAAATTCCTACAGAATAAGGTGTATATCAGTAAACCTGTCTATTGCATGCTGTACATGTTCTGAACTTGACAGATTTCTGAATTGCTTGTTAGTTTAATGGCTTAAGGTTGGTGAAACACAATTAAAAAATTGACTCTGTGTGAGCTAAGGCTTCGCTTCATCAATTTTTCTAGTTTTCTGAATGAAAATTTATAAATCAATTACTTACTGTCTCTTGTCTCCACAAAATTCATTCTGTGCCAAAGGACCATTGCAAAAATCGCCAGATCTCGGTTTTATTTAAATGAGCCACAACTTTCAATTAGATTCTCGTGAAAATGTTATTGGTTCTAAACTATTAAAATGCAAGATCTATTACTGCCTCCAACCTTTAAAGAAAAAGAAAATTATAGAGGATTTTATACCTATTTTTGTGATGTGGTGGGATAATCAAAATTTAAAGCTTCAAGGTCAAATGTACCTTCCCGAGTGACTCAGTTACTGCTCAGTTTGGCAGTAGAGGAACAAGGATGCTCGAGCTTTAAGACTGCCAGGGTTTCATTTTATAACTAAAGCATATTAACAGGAAGCCATTAAATACAATTTATGTGTGAATAGCCCAATTGGTAGGCACATGGGCTCCATTGTGTGAGGGATTAAATAAATGTAATACTTTCCCATTATTATTCACTGAATAGATTTTTTTTTCTTCTTCTTTTATTAAGTTTTGGTTAAAATGTGTGTAGTTATATTGTCAGAGTGACATATCTGTTTCCTTAAAAGCTACCTATACTGGATTAAAAAGGGGGGGGGGGGAAGTGCTGTAAAGTTTATAATGCTACTAGTTCCATTTTAGCCTTTTTTTTTTTTAATTATTTCTCCTTTTGTGCATACCCTTTATATTTGCATTCTGCTGAGCAGCTTGCATGTTTGTAATTTTGATCTTATAAATTGTGTGGCTGTTAAGGCATACAAGTCTTTGGTAAATACTTTCATAAATCTTTAGATGCTCACTTAGAAATCATGGAAGTATGTCATTTTCTAACTAGAGAGATACATAAATAAGAATCCTAGTACCAGTTTAAAAATGTCTCAATGCCATGCCAGAGGGTCATCACCGGTCTTACATTCTATGTCACAGCCTTTCTCAGAAATTAAGGTTCTAAATCACATTTTTTCACCTTATGCCAATTTGCTCTGCCTTTCTCCCATTTACTAGTCTATAATTTACACCTCCATTTCTCATCTCTGTTTCTGGCCCAGGATCTTTACTGAATATACTTACACAGAATAAATGAAAGAATCTCTGAATTGTGCTCCTTTCTTCACGGGGTTGGCAGAAGCATTCTCTGTAGCATTAGCTGGATGACTTTCTTTGGCAAGTTGTTTGCAGCATTTATTAATCTTACTTTGTTGTCATTGTCGTTTGAGAATCCTAACTTGAATGACTGTATTTTAATTCCCTTAGAGAAGAGCACAGAAATACATTATAGTGAATGCAATTTTTTATATGGTATTGCTAACATAAAAATACGCTCAAATTTCTAGAAGATTAGCCCAATCAAACAGCAGTTAAGGCAATGCTGTGTTCTGGACACTGTAATTGTACTGTACATGAGACCTTCCATTACCCAATGGAGGCGTAAAGAACAGGCACAGGTCAAGGCCCTAGAGCTTGGCTCAGCTGGGGGGGTTAGGATCATTGGTCCCATTTTGCTGACCACATGCTGCAAAGTTTCAGGCAGAAAAGAAACCTCTCTTCCTGGGCTGTGCTGCATTGCTGTTCCTGGCTTTACACCAGAGTCTGATGCAGGTCCAGATCTAGCAGTCCTGGAAGTTGTTATCATCCTTCTGCCTGACAGATGTATCCCACTACTTGACATCTGATAACAATTTGTTGTTAACATTTTAGTGGAGCTCAAGCTGCAAATGTGAAATAACATTCTCAGAGAGAGCAGAACTGAAGACAATACTGTGTTCGTTCTCCTTCAGCTCTGGAAATAAGAGTGTAGACACACAACATTGCTAAAAACAGCTTAAAATATCTTGAGAGAGGCTTCGTACTTATAATCAGATTCACAGGCTGTTTCTTCATAATTATCTGGTATTTTATTAGCTTCTAATGTTGTACATACCACATCTGAATATATATGTTCTTGGGCCATCTTACATAGCTAATAGAATTTGATATGAAGAGATTTCTTTTTACATTTCCAGAACATTCTAATAGTTGTTTAAAATAATTTCAATAAATAAGCCCTTTTAAAGGATCAGAAAAATAGAATACATGGTTTTCCTCACAATATATTTCCTCATGGAGCATGGAAGGAGTGGAACTGGGGAAAACAGAAAAGTGTGTGAAAGAAAGTGTCTGAAAACCTGACATTCACTCTCTTAATCTGTTTACCATTTACAGTGTTTCACGTGCTCTATCTCAAAATACCTAACAGGTTGACTTAGACTCATGTTTATGTCCATTTGATTGGCAGTCACTTGAGAGCATTTGTAAAGGTAAAAAATATGATGTTTCTTGCTCTATAAGGGCCATAATGTCTGACCAAAAAAAAAATTACTGCTTATGGAGAGGCTTTTTGTTTGCCTGGGGTGTTTTTATTTTAAGTAATATCTACTTTGTCCTCAGCAAAATGAGGAAAGGGAGATTGCATAGGTATGTGTTTCTCTTTAAATGTCTCCATGAAGAGGCAGGAATAAAGTTTTGGGAGGTGAGCTGTCAGTGCTATCAGTTGATATTAAACAAAGAAACCTTTCTTTTATAGTCTGCAAAGCCAGTAATCTTTAAACCATGTTGGTCCTCCCTTTCTCTCTAACAAGCACAAAGGGAAAAGACAACAAAAATTCCAGATTGGGGTTGGGGGGGAGACAGAGAGCATTGAGCACGTGTTCCATTAATGCTAGCGTTCGATTGGTCTTCTAGATATAATATTTTGGCAATATTTTCTTGTCTCTGAATGCCAAAACATTTTGGCCTCTTTGTAGTCACTGCTAATAAGAACAACAGAAGTTCAATGTAGTATTCTCCCAGCTCTTTTACTCAGCTAAGAAATGAAATCCTGATAGCGTTGATTGCTTCCGCTTTCTTTTTGTTGCAGTGGTTTCTGTTGGACTGTGGTCAGTAGGAAAAGCGCTGATGTGGAAAGGATACCTTCTGAACATCAGCCAGGGACATAACCCAAAATATTTTCATTTTCCAATAAGCCTTAAACTGAAGCCAAGATTCAAGCGAGTATATTCTCATTGCCTTCATGAAAATTAGCACATGCATTCTGCAGGGGTTTTTTTCCAAGCAATTTCTTCAGCATTCTTCTGGCACAGAGTTAGTGAATTTAACCTTGACACCACCTACACTTGGAATCAAGTAAAGGTTTTAAGGTACCCTTTTTTCACTGATCATTTCTCCAAGTTACAAAGCTAGTGCATAATTTGAGTCAATTAGCAATTTTATACTTCACAATTACCTTCATTGTTGATGCTCTGTTACAAATCTTGGGTGAAGCACATTTTGCATGGTTTTATATTTATATCAAAATATAAGTATTTTAGTGGTGAGACTACAACAAAACTTGGTTCAACTTTGTTGAAAGTGTTTCCAGTATCTGCTGGAAAAAGCAGAGTAAACAATTTATTTTATTTTATTTTTCCTTGTTTTAAAGGATAATTTGTATAACTGTATGAATTCCTTTTTACCTTTACAGACTGCTTCTAAAACAGTCCCTCCCCCCAAACTGCCTGATGAGGTAGTTAATACTGTAATTCTGATTAATTGTGGCAATGTAGGTATCTATTTAATGGCATATTCTTCTTCCCAAAGTTGCAATTAGATCTACTTTAAAAAGGAAATCTATTACAGTATCTATTTGAGGAAATCCATATGAACTTGCAAAGGATTCATTTTTCATTAGCATCCATGCTATATTCCAACATAAGTGCTAATTTGAATGCTTCAGCTGATTTTAAGTGATAGTGAATAAACTACAGGACAGTGACTTTCACCTTAATCTGTAGTGGTCAAATTAAATTTACTGCTAGTTAAACATTGTTCTCTTATCGGATCATTCCTCGAGCCTGGAGTACAGAAGGCAGAGGGAAAAAGTGTTGCAGAAATCTGGTTAAGAAATTGCATTTATATGTGGTGACTTGGAAGTACTATCTAAGATTGTGAAAGGATTTGGAGTTCTGTTGAAATGATAAAATGCTCGAGCATTTATGCAATATCTTTAATTACTGAGCCTGATCCAGTGTTGCCTGAGCATATAGCTGTGCAGCAGTTGGATTTTCATAAGGTACCTAACCAAGTTATGGACCTCACTCCCTATAAAATCAATTCCTGTGACCTGTTTATCTATCTACCTTTTAAGTTTCCCAGTACCTTCCTGTTTACATTTGAAACTATGTCATTGGAGTCCAAATCCTATAACCCAGTTAACAAAACCAAGGAAGGTATCCGTTTGTGTTGGTAAAAGATGGAAAGCAGATTGTTTTTTCCAGGCTGGCTGGAAAAGGCTCCATTACACCACAGAAAACAGATCAGTCACGGTATTCTTGGTTTTGTATGCTACACAACACAAAAAATGGTGTGTGCTTCATGCTGCAAAGGAGCCCTGTTCAATAAAAATTGTATCAGTTTAATCAATAGTAATGTTTTATCTGACTAAAAAAATACTCCTAAGTGTTTTTTTCTTTTGAAAAGAACAGGCCTTATGAAAGTCTCAACCTTTTAAGAGCCAGGGCTCTCTGGCCTCACATATTTAAGTAGCTATTACTTTTTTTACCTGCCTTTATAAACATACCAAGTATTGTTCCTGGAAATATGACTACAGAAAGATGCTGTTTCTGGGAACACTGTTACAGAGCTGGTAATGTTGATTGGTGACTAATTAGTGTCATTCCCAGAAGTATTATTGCTGGAAGAATTTCCGAGAAGGGACTGACAACATGGTGTGTTGGTATATGCCCAAGTCATGCTGGTGTTTTACTACCCCTCCCACTATTCAAAGTTAAGACTGTGACAAATGGCAGTTAGGAATTTGTTGTGTTGTTTTGCTGGGGTTTTTTCTAATCATAATTAGCTAAAGCATAGCTCTGGTCCCTTAATTTCAGCCCTTTATCATATTTCGTGCTTGTTACAGGAAAAACACAAAAAAAGCTGAACATAATACTAATGGTTTTAGCTGCCTGCCTGCATTACTTCTGTGCATGCAGCATCTGAAACTCTTAAAAAGGCCAAGTACACTTGCCTGTCTAATTTACAAAAATATCTGCTCTTACATGGGAGAATTGGTGTTGTGAAACATCTCTAAATGGTCAATGATGGATGGAAATATCTTAAGATAATTAGTGGAAGAATCTACGCCAATAAAATGTACAGAATAAACAGGGGGGAAAAAATAATAAAAAGGCAGGCAAGCAAAACAAGCACAGCTAAGGAAAGCAACAGCAGTCAATTATCTTTCAAAAAATATAGTATAATTTTTAGTTGGTTGGAAATGAAAATCCAGAAGATGGTCTGGATTTTGTCAGAAGGCTTTAATGTTCTTCAGTTGAAAAGTTTCAGGAACATTGCTGCCAGTGGCAAATTGTGAAGTGTTTGTTCTTGTTGGACAGGGAATAAACTGTATGCAAAGAAACGCGCTGAGGAAGTGCCGTAGCAAATGAAAAATACTGTTGGAAGTAGCTCAGTTGCATTGCTAGCGCTAAAAGAAACTGTGTAGCTCGGAAATTACTGCTAAGTTTGCTCATTCTGTTTGGAGTTTAGAGAAATTTCATTATGAGCATCTTTAGGATTCGCTATTCGCTGTAGGATTCGTCTGGAACTGGCCACAGCAGCACAGCTACCCTTGCAACTCTAGTTTTGGTGGTGGCGGTGGGGCTCGGTCAGTGGATACCTGGATAAACTACCTTAGATAAGGTTGGCTGATATTTGAATCCATGGTTTATTCAAAAAGCATCTTTTATAGGATGGTCTATAATTTAAACTCATAGTCTTCATTTGAAAGTTCTGTTGATACCTCAGTGGGTTTTATTTGAAAAACATCTGTTGTTCTGTGCTTCCCTAAGGGCTTTTGATGATGTGGGCATTTGGATTAGAAGTGGGCATGATTTATTTATTTGCTTATTGGCAAAGCTTTAAAATCATCAAATCCAGACCTGTTGGATACACTTTACCCTTGCCCGCTCCCCCATAATTTTTCTAGGATATCTGAACATGTTACGTGACTAGGATAAAAGAGAACAGCAAATGTGTTTTGCAAGTATTTCTGTATCTAAATTCATGCTCTTTTGGGTGTTAATATGTTGAGAAAAGATACCAGAGTCCATTATTGTTGTGCACACAAATGTGTGGGATAATGATTCAGGGTTTTAGGGTGTAAAATCTGGTTGTGCCATTAGTTCACTGAACAGTTTTTGGTTGATTAACTCGTCATTTAATTTTGCCTCAGTATGCCAGAGATGTAAAGACTGGAAGGTTCACTGTATGCAAAGCTAAATAGGTCCTCAGAATTTTTGCCTATACTTTCCTGACCTGAGGGTCTCATTTGCCACCAGCAACCTTGGCAGAGCATGCCACAATCATAGAGGGTTTTTTTAGTTCTTGTAAGAACACAACTTAAGTGATGAGTTGGCTCAGTAGAACTTTTGGGCAGGCAGCAAGGGTACTGACTTTTTTTTTTTTTTTTTTTTTAAATGTAGCTACCCTTCTGTTCCTAGACATTTGCTGCAGAAAGAAATGAAATAAAACACTAAAAATCGTTTTGGAGAATCAGTCTGAATTGTTTGCAGCCTATGCATTTAAATCGCCAAGAGGCCTTCTGCAGTCTCACCAGTTATCACTTTTGCACATGTTGAGCCTTTTGCTGCCTGCCAGCAGCAGTTCAGTAAGTTCTGCACAGGATTTTCTCCTGATTCAATCCGTTCTAAGCCGGTAGTAGAGCTACTGATGTATTTTAATGAATTCTGTTTCACATTTTCCCATTTATACTGCAGTTTATATACTGTCCTTAGAGGGTTCTGTATTCATCTTATCTGGCTTTAGAAGAGTACTGGAGAATCTGGTAAATGACAGCTGTTGTGTTTTTAAATTTTGCTGCAAGGTTTCAGCAAGATAACATTGCAAGAGTGGAGGGGTCTTTGTTGAGTTTCTTCTTTTTCTTGTTTTTCTTTTTTTTTTTTTTTTCTTTTTTCTCCAGAACTGAAGCCTAGGACAAATTATTAGTTAGCACATAACAGCATGTGTATAAATTTCTAACAATGTTCAAACCAATAAGAAAAATGCCCTCGATTACATAGAATGGAAAGGTTAGTTTTCCAGTGAAATCCTTGATTTCGGATAAGTATCACATCACAGAAGTGAAGGGGATACCCTCAGTCATGCAGCTTCTGGTCTTCAGTGGTGCAGCCAACCAAGTCACCCAACACCAGTAATATAACTAGTTTCAAAACAATTTGACACATGTTTCTTTACGTCCATCACTTAGAGAAAAGTTATCTTAGAAGGGTCTTCATTCAGACCCATCCTTTTCATTGCCAGCTGGTGTT
Organism: Ceryle rudis; assembly: GCA_033439905.1. Classification (NCBI taxonomy): domain Eukaryota; kingdom Metazoa; phylum Chordata; class Aves; order Coraciiformes; family Cerylidae; genus Ceryle; species Ceryle rudis. The sequence continues at coordinate 121,125 of JAAGNO010011404.1, forward strand.
TATTACTGAATGTTTATTCTTATCTTGTAGTTTTTCACTTTCACCTGCTTCTATTTATTTCTTCCTTCCTGTCTTTCAATCCACAGTGTATTTTATTTATGAAATAGGTCACCAAAAATTTTAAAGATGATGTCTTATATAGATTATGGAGCAGATTGATAAACCGTAAATTAAAGTTGCAGCACAGGTCTTTCAAACAGAGATCCTCTCATTCAGTAACTGAAATTTTCCTTATTTTATAGGACAGAACCAGCAGCACCAATTAGTATTAGAAAATATTGGTGAAGTTTCTAACTCTTCAAATTTATCATGACATTGTGCAGGAAACAGTGATGCACCACACTGCAAGGTCTAGGTACTCTCTAAGTCCTCTATGGCACATGTCCCAGCAAGAATGCTTCTATTTCAGGTCTATGAAACTTTTCCTGGTTTCTTTGTTTACTTGCAGAAATGCTTCTTGATTTATTGTTTTCTTGGAAAATGGGGAATCCTGGGTTTTTTTCAATTCTGCAGCAGGTCTTGAATGAGGGATTATTTTCCTTTATGAATTTTGAGTAGCAAGTTTCTCAAATATAACCCACAGACAGCAGTCTTGTACCTGTGAACGCTGAAGTTCTCTAGGTACTTTCTGTGTTTCAGCCCCTTAGAAGACTTCCTTGTCCTATGCTGCATGGATGTCAAACCTTCACCCAGACCAGGGAGAACCCTGGAGCTCCTAAACTTAGAGCATGTAAGACAGCTAATAATTTCATCACTGATGTAGCTTATTTTACAGTTGTGACACATTACAGAATTGAAGTCTTTTAATGCCTACACATCACTTAAGTGTTACTTTCCTAGGTGTGGGTACAGATCTAACTGCTTGTTTTTCCTGCTGTAACAGCAACACGCAAGCCATAGTAATGGTAAATTCACAAAATTGTACACTTGCAGTTATGCATCTTGAGATATCTTTTGTTTTGTTTTCATTAGTCCTTGAAATTGCTTGATGTACCTTTTTCTTTATGTATTTTCTCTTCTTGCCTATGTCCAATCAGTCTAATTCAAACTGACTCTTCTGAAAGTGACCCATGGGAGGATAAGATTAGTTTGAGAGCAAGAGAAAAATCAAAAATCTTTCAAAGTTCCTTTCAAAGTAAAACACACACAGTAAAAATCAGATTAGGTGCAAAATCCTAGCATTTCAGATCTGGTCACCCCCATGTTCAAGAAAAAGTATATTCCCTGAAACCAGAATCTGAATAAACAGCATATTCTGCATATCTGAATAATAAGCGTATTGTGCATTTTGTCTTATGTTCATGTTTGACATTACTTTTGTTGGTGGTTCTTCATTTATTGTGACTTTATTTACATCTTTTTGAAGTCAATTTACTGCCTAGGAAAATGTTAAACTGACAGATTTGGAACCTGAAGTTGTTTCCTTCTCTGTAAAAGGCAGATGATAGCAGTGCTATTCCCACCGTCCTCAGAGAGGTTGCAAGAAGCATCAACACCCCAATGGTGAGCGGGTCTTGGTGTCTGTATCATTTTCATGCCTTTGGCCTGCTTAAGTCTGATGATGCAGTTACTGCAATGTCTGTTGCACCTGAATGGGTGTCCTGGTTCGAGTGCAAACCGAACTGATTCTGTTCAGTGATTTTTACTTTTCAGCTCGGTGCTTCAACTAACAGCACTGTCTGCAGTCAGCAGCTGTTTGCACAGACAGTGTCTGGGGCTGGCAGTGATAACACCCCATGTTTAGAGTCAGTACCAAGGGTTGGGGTGCAGACCAAGGCCACTGCTGGATCTTGTGC
>JAAGNO010011404.1:127508-138622 GCA_033439905.1 Ceryle rudis
CAGAAAAATACTGTTATTTTTCTGAGTTTTCTGAATGAGACATTTGACTCATTTGGTCACTGAGAGCTTGGGATACCGATTTGTTTCTTAAAACACTTTTTGGGAGCAGATACTCATTTTTATGACATGATCTTTTTTTTTTTTTCCTGAATTAATAGCTGTTGAGACCCATACTAAATCCTAAGGTTTTGTTTCCCCACTGGACTGTCTGTCTCTTTAAATGAAAACTTGCTCTCTCTTCAGGTGGTGTTGGAGAAGTTCTCACTGGGGATGTGCTGTGACCTTGGTGTTGTGTGCCATTTGTGCATCATTAAAAGGTTGTAATGAAGTTCTGCCGCACACAGATTGTAAAAGGTCAAGCAGAAAGTTGGGAGCCAATGAGGTTGGGAAGAAAAATTGTGCTAGCAGCAGAGGTTGAGGGATTCATTATATTGATGCTATGGGGTTTTCAGCAGAGTAATAACTGAGTTAGCAATAGAATGTAAATCTTCTCAGCCACTTAGTCTGAGCCTGCTTCCTCTTGATTTGTGGGGATATATTTTTACTAGAGTACAGGAAAAGTCATTATGCTTTCAAGAAAGCCACTGGAACTAGTTCATACATTGTAGGTAGAAAGACAGAAGATAAACAGAACTGTATGTGGCTCATCTGTAAAAGCAGGGCATTGTTGACAGAACGATTGTACCAAATGAAAATGATTTTGGAAATAATTGGAGTTGCTACACCACGTAATTACAGGTTTGCAGGTTTTGGTTGGCAGGTTCTGTTGTATCTATGTAGAATGCTGGGGCAATAGCTATAAAGGCTGCCTTTATGGTTCATAGCATGGAAAAGTGGCAGTGGCCTTCCAGAATCGTATCTACATGGGAAGGTATCTCTCAGTTCTATGGCCTTTGTTCAGGTTTTTTTTGATTGTTCAATCAATTTTTCCCCTCTGTTTCTCTGAAACACAGCGCTTGTAGGTTGCAGAAGTTTAGCTGCTCATCAAACAGAGCAACACGTAACGGATCATGTAACTTCCTTGTGCTATAATTGACTTGAAGGGAAGCTATTGTGCATTATAAAATAAAAAGGAAGAATAAATCTAAACTCTGACTGCCATGCCCTTAGAAAAATCAGGAGTAACTAAAATACATGGAACAATTTTACTTTCCAGTTCTCTAGATCTGCCAAAACACAATTCAGCATGATTTGTCACAACCTGCACATAGACAAGAAGTTATATGAAGAGCTGTGGGTTTGTTCTACTTCTGTAGTCTTGCATACAGGACTTTCTATAAAGTCAGAGCTTTTTTTTTTTTTGATACATGTGGAAAAATTAGCCATTTTTAAATTGTACTTCACGTTAGCAACTTGATGTCCTAGAAAGTGGTTCCCTTAATGTGGAAGAGGCCCTAAACTGGCACGATTGATCTAAGACACTTCTTGTTACTCACTTAAATATGAGGATACTGAACTGGGGGCACAAAAAAATCCAGTTATCTCTGAATATGGAAGTCACCAAGAGTCTTCCCATTTCTTTCAGTCATCAGAGTTCGCAATATTCCCAGATTGTCCTCCAAAGTCTTTGCATTTCACCCTATAATTATTTGTTAATTTATATTACTTAGGGAATTACATCAAAACAGAGGAAATCTGTGCAAAAGGTGCTTTCAATGTCACTGTTATCCACATGGAGGCTCATCATTTTCTATACTTGAGGGGTATAGGAAGAATCAAGCCCATTACTCCCAAATGGTCCTAAAAACCTAATGTCAGTGTTCATCCCTTTTTGCTCCTGGCAGATGATCTTGTAACTAATCTCATGTCTCAGTTACAGCCAGCTTTGAAAAAAGATACTCAAAGTATCTGGAGGGGGGAAAAAAAAAAAAAAAATACTGTGACTATAACAGGTTATTTGGCATCCAGTCAGCTCCTATCAGATGACTGTAAATTACCTGTCACATTATTCCCTTTCTGAACATGCTTTGTTTCAACATCTTCAGCTAAACAGTTACACACTTTGTACCTTTATTCTGTCACGCTTTCACACTTGCTATGCAGTTCTGTTTTGTTCTAGAAAATACCATTTCTCTACAGACTGTGATAAAAGAGCCCAGAGAGGTTTTTGGAGAAAGCTTTAATCAAAATTGGAGACATATTCTTTTGTGCATTGATTATGCTAAGGTGTTTAATTAATCAGCAGACAGTATTTTGATAGAGATCATTACTGAAGAAATGATAATGGAAAATTACAGAAATTTCTTTTTAACACCAGCTTGAAAATTTCACTTAACACACACACACACACACACACACACACTTGGCAATTCTGTGGACAGGAGACAATCCTGCTAATCAAAACCTGTTTGTTTTGGAGGCTTTTATATTTGTTTGGTCCCAAGCTCCATCATTCATTTGTATCTCTACAACTGAAAATTTCAACCTTCAGATTTATATACTATTTCTCTCAAAAACAAAGTGATCTTGTATCCCAGTATGGCCCCTCTTCCTTCTGTATATTACAGAATCAAATATCTGAAGTCTGTTGCAGTGTTTTTGAGTAATATATTCTTTTGGACGCTAATTTAAAGAGACCCAGTTTGTAGGTATTTCAAGTATAGTCTCAAGAATCAGGCTTCCAGAGGTTGTCTGGTTCATTCCTCTGTCCCAAACATGATCAACCATACTTCTCTCATTCCTGATGGACGTTAATGTCCAACTTTGTAAAATTCTAGAGAGGACATGACTGTATTTAAATATTCTGTATTTCACTATCTTTATCATTAGATTTTTTTTCCTGATTATTAGACAAAAATCTCTCTTGCCTCACTCTTACTCTTGATACTGCTGTCCATGAAGGAGGAATTACTTGCAGGAGTCATTTACATGTTGGTATACTCTTATCAAGTCTCTCATTCATGTTCTCTTCCTTAGCTTCAACATTTTCTTTCACACTTTTTCATATCATTGCTCTGCTCCCTGAACAATTCTCTCTCCTTTTAGTTCCTGTCTGGGAAAGTGATGTCCAAAAGCAGAGGCAGTCCTCTAGATTAAGTCTTTCCAATGCTTATTAGAGCAGAAAGGATCATTCTGCTTGTCCTAGAGGTGATATTTCTGTTTGTACATCTTGTTTTATGAAAAGGCTTCCGCTGAACATGTGAGCTGTGGATAAAGACCAAAATGCGGATCCATCCTGGGCAGTGCAGGTAGAGTTGCCATTGTATAACTTCATTCCCGCTGCTTCCCTGGCATTGCCATAGCAAATACAGTCAGCTCCAAAGCTAAGGAGTATCAAACTTACTGTCTTGCAGCTAAAACACATTAATTTATTTACCTCTGACTTAATCCAAATGAGGTACAGTCATTCTTAATTAACTACAAACATATTCTTTGAACTTCCAGTACTGCATTTTAGCTCCCAGTTGGGCTTCCAAGGGTTAAGAGCCTGAACTATGGCAATGTAACCAGCATATTCAGCTCCAGGCTTTGTTATCTTCACCCCACCTGCTCTGCCCTCACTGTTTAGGATCCATAAGGATGAAAGGAGTAGAAGACTGTAGAGAAGTTGAAATGAAGTTGTTAAAGCAATCATCTGTCACTCTGTGCATTCACATAAGGCAAAGCTCTGTCGAGTAAGTAGCACCTTCTTGCCTAATTATTTCTACATCAGAATTATACTTGGTTAAGGCATGATGTTTGGTGGCATGTATCTGGAAAACTTACTTGCATTGAAGAATGTAAATCACGCAGTGATTATATTTGCTATTTATATTCACTTCCCAAGATGGACATTGCATCAGGTAATAAGGCTTTCACTTATGTTTATCAATTATTTTTGCTAGTATATTATAAATGTTTTGCTAATTACAGTTAAGATGGGTGAGATGTTATGTCAGGATTCCCATGACAGCACCATTCTTTCAGTGAGTTATCTCTGTGGTTGACAGCGCAATTGTTTTACTGCTGGAAAGTGCAAACACCTACAAAAAAAATAAGATTTGTTGCCAAAAAGAGCATCTTCACAATAAAAACTATTAATAAACACCTGTGCCTGGAATTGTTTAGAATACATATAATCTGTTTTCAATTGGTTTCTCACAATCACCCACAATCACTGAAATACAAAATCTGTGTCAATTTCTTTTCATTCTCTTATTAAAAATGTGGCTTATGCACAGATAAAACCACTTGGCATGTGTATTTGGGGCTACATGGAAACCTGAAGTGTAAGCAGAAACATTTGAATGAGATCAATAATCAGAAAATTTGGCATTTGAAATTGCAGATCTTTTTTTTCCTTTTCTTTTTTTTTTTTGTGTGTGTGTGTGGTTTTTAGTTTGTTTCCTTGGTGGTGGGGGGGCGGGGTTTGTATTAGATGGAGATTTGCAGTACCTTTGGATTAGAAAATGTAGTTTATTAATGCACGCTTTGTTTACTGTGAAAGCAGATGTAATCAGAATTTTGTAGGATGCAGACATTGTTCTCATAGTAAGCAAATACTTTTAAGTTTGGTTCAATATTTTTGGGATTAGACAAACTTTCGGTGTGGTAGGGCACCTGATCAAATGTGATCTCCTGCTGTAATAGTTATTTTTTTAGTACAGCCATAGGTTTCGGTTTAAGTTGTATAGATTTATTGGGTACTTCAGGAATGAAAAAGTGAAGAATGTGTTAACGGTGTTGGTGTACACCTACTCTAGGTTCCTCTCACCATAACAAAGAAATCTTGTGTGGGACTGTATCCTCTGTAGATGCTGTTTAGGATAGATTGGAAAAAAATGATGAAGGTGACTTTCAGAAAGAGGCAGGTACTTATTCTTATACCAGTTTAAATCTCTGGAAGCTGTTGCTGACCTGACTAGGCAAAATAGGGACTGGTGGGTTGGTTTTTTTTTCATTTTTTGCAAAGCACTGATGGCAATGAACTTGCAGTGCTATGGCAACTGTTAAATATAGAATAGTGGCCCAAATGGAACAGTGTTCTGAGGAATTATGTTGTGATCTATGCTGAGTTCTCCATTTTGAAACACACACGGTATTTTCTAATCCTGTTTTTGCTTTTAAAGAATATGTATTATTATTTTCATCAACAAATTGTGCTAGGGATTGTGAGTCTTGGAAAATGACTGAGCTTCTGTTGAGGCCAATTTTTGCAACAGTGTGTTAATGAAGCTTGAAAAAAGTCTCCATTTTCATGTTGAACCATAAAATAGAGTTAGCACTTCAGTGCCCAAATTATGTAAGTGACGGAGAAAGGGAGAAATCAAGAGCCCTACTCCCAAAGCAGTTGAATTAAACAGGCTTCAGATCATACTGAGAATCTGTACTTGTGCTATTTCTATTATTAGACTGAAAATTCTTTCCTGTAGGGCATTGTTAATGAGCTAATAACTTTTTGGAGTTACTCACTATATTCCCCATCACACTCATACACCTCACAATACCCACCTTCCATGCCAGCCCATCCAATACAACTGTATTTCTGCTGAGAGATTCAAAGTGGCATGGGGTTACATTTAATACAGTTTAACAATATTAACTTTACTATCTCATGTGGTGGCTGGCCTTCAGGAGGTTGCTGAGCTTTGAGAACATCCACTTCTTGTGGACAGTGCTGTCTTTCCCAGTGTGGGTCTGCTGGAATTTTGTTGTGGCATGGAAGGGTAAGGCCCTTAGCTGCAAGTACTCAGGTTAGCAAAGTGCCTTGCCTAGCCCTTGTTTAGTGGGAGGCTATTGCAAATTGATGTTTTTATTTATGAAGGCTTGTCATCATTCCTATTGAATTTTAACGGTGCATTGCTGTGAGATGGGGTCATCAGGACACTTATTCACTTGGCCAGAAGAAAAATAAAAATGCCTTTTGGGACCTATTTGCAATAATTTTTGAGTACCTGCTATTTAATCACCTTCCTGCGATGTTCACAATGTCAGTTATCTGTAGTACATACTGTATTTAAGTGTATAGCGTGAGGCGTGGCAATGATTTCTACACAGCAATGAAGTACTAGCTTCCCTACGGTATCTGAAATTACTGTGGCTCAGCAGCATCAGAAATACTTATGACACCAAAACCCAAGTTGCTGTACTTTATACCTTTGCTGCTGGCACTGAATTCCTACATGGTTACTTAACCCATTAAAATTGGTTTATTACTTTTAATTACCTGTCTAGTTTACTTTGTTTTCTAATTTATCAAATCAGGCTAGAATATTTTATACATGCTTACTTAGTTGCTAACAGACAAGGCAGCTACATGCCACATTATGTACATGCAGCTCACGCTTTCTCTGAGAACAGCATTATGAAAGTTGGGAAGAACATTTTTTAAATATCGTTTCAAGGATCCTAGACCCAAATTGTGACTTGTCTTATAGTTTCAAGTGCATGTCAGGCTGTAAATAGCAATATTTGCAAAATGCCATATTAACATCTGAGAAATTGCATTCTTTTCTGAGAAGCTATTATAGGGGAATCATTTTGCACTTACTTCCTTGCTGAATTTACAGCAAAAACAGTTAAGTAAGAGGGTGCTTTTCTCAGAGCTGTGTACTTACTTCTGTCAGTCTTGCTGATTGAAGAAGGCATGTGAATGCCAAGCAAGGAGAGAGCAAGTGGAATCTGCAGGGCTCCAACCGTGCGTGGACGTGTGCTAAATTACTTGTCACAGCTTCCCCACCTTCCTCTTCTTTTCATCTTGAGTTTATGGACAGTGTGTTTCCAGATGATATCTAGGGCTTCTCTTCTGGAGCTCGGGGCTAAATGCCAGTTCTGTATTTCCTTTATGTTAATGAAAACAGGTTGATAATTTCCTAGGCAAACCTCAGAATTAGTTCTTGGTTCTTACCCTGGACGACTTGAGGGTTGTCAGGACAGCTGACTCTGTTGGTTTTCCTCCTCTTTCTCTTGTTCTTTCAAACTGCTTTTCAGAAACTCCTCTGATGCCATCCTGCTTTCTCAGGGGTTCCTTACCCATGTCCTGGTTGCTTTCTCTTTTCCCACTGTGCCTCATCTTCGGTCGGTTTCATTTGCAGCTAACTTAAATAACCAGTTCTACGATGCTGAATCAAAATCCTGTCTATCATCCTGCCATCTGTCCAAACTAACACCCCAGCAACTCTATGATTCTATGTGTCTGTATAGTTTTAAGCTAAATTCATCGTAACTAAAAGAGAATGCTTCCTCCTTTTCCCTCCCCATTTCATTCTCTCTTATTCCCTTGGTTGCTGTTCTCTTACCTGATGAGGCTGGTTGGCGCTACATTCTGCCTCTAAAAGCTTATTTAAAATGACTTATTAGACTTGTAAATAATAACCCTACAAGTGTGAGAACAGCACTTAGCTGTATAGAAAGTTTTCTAGAATATTTCTTAGTTTGTCTCTCTCTCAGTTCTCTTTTGTTTTATTCCCTTGTTGTCTTGTTTATAGCCAAAACTTCAAATTCTTTGGGTAAAATCTGTCTGCATAGCACCTGCTGTTAAGTTAACCTGACTGAGACTTCTCAATGTTGTACTAATGAAAGTAGCTCAGAATATTCTAATAACAGACTGCATGTAACTATAGGAAACAACTAATCTTTGGAGAGGTATTGAAATTAAAGTCTTATTTCATAGATTTCAGTAACAAACTGAAGATTACGAAAGTCGAATGAAATGTGTTCCGTTAATTTTCAATAGTCCTCGTACCTGTGTGTGTAAGACAAAGAGGTACCACGTATTCTTGCTTATTGCATCAAAACCCTTCACCTGAATCTTGCAGGCTGGGGTGAACCTTGCATCCAAACCTAGTAAAACTCTTCAGTATGGCATAACTTAAATTAAAAGGGATTGCATCCTTGAAGAGTTTGTACTTAGCACATTCTTTTCTAGTTTTTCAGTAAGACCACTCAGCAATTGTGGCCTTGGTGGCTTCAGAGAAAATATTTCATGCAATCGCTTGTGAAACATTCAAGGGAAACAACCAATGAGTGTGTGGAGATAAGTTTCCATCCTGACATATGATGCATTGTTCAAGTGAGTTTACATTGTTCAGGTGCACCCTTAATTCACAGCATTCAGAAACCTGCAGTAATCACACAAAGGAGTCGTGTTTATGGACAAGCTTCGATATATCACAGAGTCTGCTTAGAAAAGGGGAGGGAGGGGGGAGGTAATTTGCAATGTTTGAAGCACTCAGGTGTAAATTGCATTCTCTTCTTCTGTGACTGACAGAGGTCAAGATGATAAAACTTTTTCAGAAAACATATAAACAGTGACAAAATATCACGAAGAATGTACAAACGTGCTGGTGCATTGACCTCTAACTGTAAGAAGTCCTTCTAGACCTGGCAACCATCAGCTTTCAGGAAACTCTAAACTGTCAGTTGCAACTTTTAGGCAGTGAATTTCCCAGAAAATAGACCATTAATCAGTGTAGACAGCAGGAGATGTAACCAGTCAGACCAAAGCCTGCCATGTTGATCAAAATACACATTTTATTTACTTGCATTCATAGGTGATGTGGGCTGATTTGAGCTGGGGTAGAGCCTTCTAACTTGACATGTTTTGAGTGCAGCACTTACAGAAGCCAAAGAAATTTCTATTTGATGTCTCTTTGTGGATTTACATATATTGAGGTGACTCTGGGGAAAAAAAACCTCACCTATTTCTTTGTTTATTAGTATTTCAGAGAACTACAGGTTGCTAAAGGTTATGGGTCTGTTGGCCTTTTCCCAACAGAAACGCTCACTTTTTTTTTTTTAAGATGACAAAATAATGACCATAATAAAGACATTTCGGTTACACTTCTAGTGCTTTACCTCTAAAATAAACCCTTCAGGATTATTAGCCCGGCATCATTAGGAAAAAAGCATTCACTTTAAAACGCAATTTGAAACGTACTCTGTGGGAATAAACAGGATTCAACAGTGGTTCTTGGGTGATAGATACTCTTTCTTTTATTGTGCTTTATGAGCAGTAAGACATGAAACTTGTAACATTTTGAAAGTACTATTAAGCGAATGAGGCAAATAGAGGAACAAGGCAGAGAGGTTTGGGGAAATTTGCATTTCATCTGCTGTAGGGACACGTGGTTAGAAGCAATCACTTGTCCGTGGTTTAGCAAGCTCTGTTGGCAAGCAGCCTGTAGAAATGCTTCCTTTGAGTCCAGCACGGCAGAGGGAAAAGAAAAGCACTTCAACCTCCCAGCAGTAGTAGGCAGAGGAAAGCCTAAGCCTGTTTGTGTGGTCAGCAACCACAGGTCGTTATCCAGTTTGTTCCTGCTCTGTGGTGTGTCCAGACCCTAATGTGTAGACCTGTGGGCTGGGTTCCAGCTGCAGAAGCATGGGCGCAGAGCACTGCTCAAGGTACACTCGGGTATCCAAGACACTCTGCTCCTGGAAAGACAAATGCAGCTGAGGAGTTAGGGGAGGCTCCCAGCTTTTTGGATCAGCAGCTGGAGGTAGGGCAGAGTAATTTGCAGAGCCTGAAAAAAGGCTAGACATCCAAATCCTGCCCTTCAGATGGAATCCCATTTCCATAGGATTAGTAGGATTTCTATTTAAGAAGTTGGGATTTATGTTTTAATAAGTAAATGTCCTAATTTCCGAAAGGGGTAAAATTATGTAATAAACCTTATTTGCTAGCCAAACCAGGGATTTAGGCAGCTGAAGGTATCCATTTTTATAGATTTTTTTTTTTTTTTTTTAAATTAAAAACCTAGCCCAGCATCCAAGTTTCTGGCAAATCTAGAAGGAGAAGGACCTTATCCTGAAGGTTTTCCTGCTAGTGTAAACACGCACTAATTGAGCTATGTAATTTATACAGACGCTCTGCTGTATGTAATATAGTAGGAAGAGAAGAGAAGCAGCAAGTTCCTCCCACTGCTTACTGCTCAATTCTTTTTAAAGGTAGCATGTGACTTCTCAAACCTGTTTTGAAAAAGCAGGTCTGCCTGCTGGAGAATGAAGTCAACTGGGACATTAATATTTTGACATAATTACACATCCCTTCTGATACCTCCAGGAATGGTTTGTCTCATGGCTGTGCCAAGGCAAACTTATTTCAAGTTTTTACACTCAGCATGTATATTTTTTTTCTTGTATCTATGATTAATACACTTATTTCTATCTCCTAACCTACTGCTGTCCTAATGTCTCTTTCAAACAGCACAATCTAAATGATAGGAATGAAATAATTGGTTGTTTTAACACTCATCATTTGAATGATAAAATAATGGATGATTAAAACAGCTGATAAAATGTCGCTTTAAGTGGGTCTGACAACATACTGTTCTTTCTCTTTTTAAAGTATGTGTAGAGGTCTTCCATTCCTGATTTACAGACTCTAGTGAATCTTTGCTACTTTGGTCCTGTGTTTATGATTTTAGCAAGTGCTTATGTTAAAGAACCTTGCATATGATTCCTATATGCACTAGAGCTGTTATGGTTTCTATTTTTCCACTTCTAGCAATCTATTTCCAATGAGCCCAAAAGAACATTCATCTTTGCTTTTTGTCTTCGCCCTCTTGAGAGTTCAAATTGTTGGGAGCAGCCTTGCATTTGTGGGTGAATTCTTTCATGGATATTCTCATCATTAAGGGCGCTTCATCTTGCTGTAGAAATATTCTCTTCAGTGAGGCTGAGGGCCTTGAAATATTTTCTCATTTTCTAAATACTGAAGACAAGGTAAACTGCCCTGCCTTCAGAGAAAACACTGCAGCATTTCAAACTTACTCATTCAGTTATCATTAGGGAGCTTCTTCTGAGTTTATATTTGGATTTTTCTAATGAAAATCAGTGACAGATTTTAAAGCATTTTCAAAACTTATTAGCTGTGGTACAACCTCCGTGAAAACTGGGATGAGGCCAATATGAGTAGAACAACTGTCATTCAGGTGTAAAGGACCAAAATGCAAATTCATGCACCTTAGTTCAAGAATGCCAATCTATTGGCTGTCTCCTTATGCTTGTGTGCAGGAAGAATATGGGATAAACCAGTGCTGTTCAGCCCATTCTCACATCCAAAAGAGGCTGCCTGAAAGGCCTTTCTGTGCCACACCCCCCCCCCCCCCCCCACCCCCCCCCCCCCCCCCCCCCCCCCCCCCCCCCCCCTCCCCCCCCACCCCCTTCCCCCCTCCCGCGGGGCTACACCCTCGGTC
>JAAGNO010011404.1:138722-164635 GCA_033439905.1 Ceryle rudis
GGCCACCCCCCCCCCCCCCCCAAACCCCCCCCCCCCGCCTCTGTTCCTTCAGCAAGATCTTCCAACAGCTACTTTTCCTCACTCAGGAGGAATGCAGAGTCAGTCCTGCAGCAAGAGCAGTGGGGAAAGGGGAAATAAACATACTTTTTTATTTTAATGGTACATGTTAACTCCCCAAGGCCCATATGTAAGTGCTTAGGTATTAACCAGTTAGTGTAATGCTGAAGAAATGCCAGTACCTCAGGAGTAGAGCTGTGTAAATGCATTCTGTGCACTTCTCTACTCTCCTCTTTATTGTTGTGATTGGGGTTTTTTTTTTTTTGTACTCAGATAACCTCACAGATTTCACAGGAGTGCCTCTTAAAAGTGAGATCAGGATCAGTGGTCTCCTGCTTTGGGGCCAATTTTGGTGGTTCATCTGCTGAGTTGTGCTTTTCTAACTTCACAAAATCACTTTAATTCCAGTTAAACTATTTCATGTTATCAGTGACCTAAAAATGTGCTATCCTGGTTATACAGGATAAGGTTAAGACTTTTCTCTCAGAACTAGCTCATTGAATTAGGGGGCAGATTCTGAGCCACTGTAAAATGGCATAATAAAAATTGATCTTAGGGGAGCTACGTTGCTTTGCATTGAGTGAGAACGCAGCCTTTTGTAAATTTTAAGTCTGATTTTTTTCATTAGCTTTATTATTGTAAGGTAACAATTAATCTATTACATTCATTTAGCTGCTAGTGCAATGGAAAGCCTACAGTGTAGTACAAATCAGAAGCTAGCACAGGCTTTAATTTAGTCAGAGACAAGCTTTGAAGGCAGTCAAAGAGCCACTGATGGAGTTCAAATGCTCTTTGTCCTGCAAAAATAAAGAGCCCATTTGTTCTGCCTTTTTACATTAGCATCTTCTACCTTGCTGGAAGAGAGGAGGAATAAATGTAATCCCAAGCTCTTGTTTATAACAAAAACCAAATATTGAACTCATTGGTCTTACCAAAACGTCAGATATATGGCAAAAAGATGCAGTTTGCAATGGCATTTAACAAGTTTTACAGACTGGGTAGTTTACACCCCAGAAATATCGGGTAGTAAAAGAAGTTTCTCCTTTCTCATTTTCCTTTTATTTCTCCCATCACCCCATGACCACTGCAATGCAGTACCGTGACAGATGTTACCAGCAAAAGATTGGGTTTTGAGAGCTGCTGGGTACCAGGCAGCTTCCACCGAAGGTGAAATATGCAGTATCCCACATTCACAGGGCTCACGCCATTGCACATGAGACCCTCAACACTTGGCAAGCACTACTTCTTGACTGTCCAAAAAATCTTTTGATAGCATTTGTTACTACCTAAGGAGGAAAGTTGTTATGATCAGAATAGCTGATTATATGACAAACACAGGGGACTAGTTTGCTTTTCCAACAATAGTAAAATATTTTAAATTTTTTGACACTTTGCACCATTAGGCTTTGCTTTGTTCCTTTGGATCAAGTCATTCCTGTGTATTTGTAAGGATCTCCCTGTGCTGAAGACGTGCTTTGCTATTCTGTATCCTTCCCCTGCACCTAATAAGACCTAGTATCGAGTAAGCATTATCCCCTTCCCCCTCTCCCCCCCATCACCGCAGCAACTGTTTCAGTAATTTTGAGAGTGAACTGGAGTTGAAGAGTCCCTTCTCTTTTGCTCCGTGGACGGGAAATTGTTTGCGTAGCACAACTGCTCTCTGCAGCACTTTCTGCAGGTAGTTTCTCCTAAGGATGTCACCTCACTCTCTTTGCTAATTACTTTTCTTCTCAGCGGGGTTCAGAGAGGGTCCTAGGCTTACTGCTTTTGCTAGTGGATAGATACAGTTTCATCTGTACAACATCCAGCAGAAGACAATACTTTTATCATTAGCTCTACCTTCATCCCCCGGAATAACATTATAACCATTTAGTCTTCAGTGCTTTTGAAGAGTCCTGTCCGAGCTGATTATACCTTTTGAAAAGCTCAAGTGGCAAATTAAGTTCAGTTATTATCTTTTCACTTGCCTTATCTACCTATTTCCAGAGAATGTTGTTTTCTCAGTTTTATCTCTGGATTCTATTGGAAAAACTTCACCTTCAACTTCATTTCACCCAGGATCTCCATAGTATAACCATTAAAAGGGCTCTCCGGTTATGTTTTGTATGGACAAAGACACATAAAATCTGAGAGTCTGCAGCTTGCCTACGTACTTTTAATGTCAAAACAGTAGTGTGTCTACACAAAGCAGAACTAGATCAAATGAGGACTGCCTTGGCATTGTTCACAGTAAAATCCACATTCTGCTTAATTCTCCTATGCAGATGCTCTACTAAAGATTACAATGTTTATCTTTTTCCTTCATTAACTCTTGAAAACTAGTATAAATGTTTACCCCTCCTTTCATGTTCCTGGCTAGGTCTATGCCCTTTTGCCAACCCGAATCCTGATCACAAATTTCCAGCAGCTATCACATCCCTAAATCTGTCTTGATTACTATTTACAGTTGCTCGATAGAAGATTGTTTCGCAGACTGAATGGTGGGAAGAAAGGTCATTGTGTATAAAAACTGGTGTCACGGGAATGCCTTTAAATGGGAATATCTATAAATAGCAGTATTCTCTCTTTTTTTTATGGTATCATTGTCATTAAAATGACCATATTTACTGAACTGTTGGTATGTCTGGCAAATAGAATGGAGGATATGGGTAAATGTATACATAAATGCTTGTGTGCATAGGAGTATTTCTAGCCTATTACACAACACTTAACAATGGAGGGATGTCAGAGGCACGTAAGACTGTAGGAAATGGAGCTGTAAAACTTCTGGGTGGAGAGACAACTACTGGTCTGAAATCTGCCCTACAGAGCAAAATAGGCCACAGAATAGAGATGGCTTTATTAGAGGATGAACTTATTAGTTAAGCTACATCATTTTGGAGCTTTTGAGCTTATGTTCTCTGGTATAAAGCATGACTATGTCATCCATAGACACTGAGCAACTATGCTGTTTTGCTTCAGGATCTGATTTTTTTTAGGGACTGACTAGACTGATTAACAAAAATCAGTTGTCCTAGATCTAATTTTCTCTATTTTATGTGTAAATGAGACTACTGTTTAAAAAAAAAAAATTTGATACTTTCAAAGTAGTTTTAATCAATATGTGCCTTATTTACTAATGCTGAGTCTGAAAATTAAAATGTAAAAGCCATTCTAAGGTAAACTTAAAAAAGAATTGCTATGGCCAAAAATAAGATACCAAAGTATCATCCCTTCAATGTACAGTGATAAATGCTGCTGGTGGCATTTAATGCTACAAGTTCTTCCTAGAATCTCAATTTTTCCCAACATCTTATAATGCAGTGAAACAGGATATTGTCGTCATGTACTTCAGTCCGGAAGGAACTGAGTTTATGGTGGAGTGTCTTGATTACTTGAATTGTCAAATTATCCAAAATCTATTCAGTTCTTTGGCATAAAAAAAATTCTTGCTGACTTCAACAGCAATTGCCTGTATTAAACAGACAAAGTACACTTACTCTGTAACTGCAAGAAGGTTTCTTTTTTTATGCAGGCCCATTTGAAAAAAAGCATAAATTATCCTCAGAGGCTTCTCAACACGTTTATTTAAGGTCTGATTTTTTCAGTTCATATGGAAGAAAAACTCTGATTTTTGATAGGCCAAAGGTCTATCTAGACAGTCTGTCTATCTATCATGTCTGTCTATCTATCATGTCTATCATTTACTAGACAGGTCTAGTAAATGATACCTTTTATTTTCAAGAAGAAAACAGGACATTGAACTCATACATGCTTCTTGGGAAGTCCAGCTTAAAGGAGAAATTCCTTCTGGAATTTGAATCACAGCTGGTAAACTCTCATGTTTGCAGAATGTGCAAAAAAGAACAAATGTAGTAAACTATGGCAATATTTGAGCTATATATATAGCATGTGCCATAAAATAGTTTAAAACTGAAATATTATAAATAGATTATAATAACTCACTGCATACCTTTAGTGCCACCTATATGCAAGCAATGGCACGAGAAAGTTGAAGCTCATTCATGGAAAGGATGATGACTGAACTGACTCTGTCAGTAACATCCAACCCCAAAGTAATCAGAAATAAATTTATTAAATGTGAAGCTGCCAACTTAGCAATAAGTTATTGTCTTCTAGTAGAATATCATCATATTATTTTATCCTAAAAAAGTGCTTCCAATTAGCCAGCACTGAGTCACAATAGTAACTTTCTATCACATTGCTTTTAATTAGATTCTTGCAATTAAACTTTTGAAACTACCTTCATCTTTTTAAAAGAAAACTGTAAAATCAAGCCTAAAAAACCCCACAAAAGCTATTGTATAAGTGCTTGTTGGCTTATCAATTTTCAGATGTAATTCGCAGAGAGTTTGAGCTGGCTTTTATTTCATTGGTTGTATCTGGTTTGTATTTCATTTTGCCCACATCACTTGCAAGACTGGTCTCAGTACTTAGCTATTGGAGTTGCTTCTTTTTCTTTCTTTTATTTTTAATTTCCACCATGACTTAACTAAAAGATGCCAAGTGAAATTTTGTTCAGTGTTGCTGTTAACTTGCTACACACAAACTATTAAGCGTTTACAGGAACTGAGCTTCAGCAGCAAGTACATAATTCTGTAGAGTGATTTTTGTTTTACATCCAAGTAGTAAGAACAAGTTGATAACCCTGTCTATGGCACCTGAATGTAAATCCACAAAACTGCCAGTCTCTTCATGAATTTTTTTTTGCTGTCTTACTAAAGGGTACAAAATACTTATATCATTTCTCCAACGACAACGTGAAGTATATAGTTGTGCCAAAAGACAAGTAATTCAGACTATCAACATTTGCTACAAATACAATTGAACAGGTGTTTTCTTATTTCGGTGTCTTTACCTATATTACTATTAACAGTTTTGAATTCCAGCATCCCCTGCTATATAAAATTTTGTGGGTTAGTAATACATGCTGATATTTGGTGCTGGTCCACGGCAGTGAGAGGTGCATAGAATTTTACATGAAAGTCCATTGGCAAAGTCATTTTTGAAACAGGTGCAGAAACAAAGATGCAGGTCGGTCAGGGGCATGTTGAAAAGCCAACAGTATTTGAAATGGTTATAAGGCTTTAACCTGCTGTTTCCAATCCCTCAATGGTTGACAGACATTTAATGCAGACGGACAGATAATTAATGCAGACATGCGCTATAAGAATGCTGCAAAATAGAGAGAGTGTTTGTGCTTGGGAGAAGTCTGAACCTAACTGATGACTGAGGAGTTACTGATGTGTCCTACCCCATCACATTCTGCCCCTCTAGAGAAAAACCATGTGCATATATGATAAAGATATTATATCTTATAACAACATCCCTCTTCCTCAGTACATACAGGCTTATCTGGTATTTTGGCTTCAGAATCATAGGATCATAAAATCATTTGGGTTGGAAGAGACCATCAAGTCCAGCTGTTAAGCCAGCAATGACAGGTCAACACTAAACCATGTCCCTCAGTGCCACATCTACACATCTTTTAAATCCCACCAGGGATGGTAACTCCATTGCTGCCATGGGCAGTCTGTTCCAGGGCTTCACAACCCTTTTGGTGAAGAAAGTTTTCCTAATATCTAATTTAACCCTCCCCTGGTGCAACTTGAGACCATTTCCTCTTGTCTTATTGGTTGTTACTTGGGAGAAGAGACCGATCCCCACCTTCCTACAGCCTCCTGTCAGGTAGTTGTAGAGAGCAAGAAGGTGTCCCCTCAAGCCTCCTTTTCTCCAGGCTAAACAATCCCAGGTCCCTCAGCCACTCCTCATAGGACTTGTGCTCTAGACCCTTTCCCAGCTTCATTGCCCTCCTCTGGATATGCTCCAGCCCCTCAATGTCCTCCTTGTAGTGAGGGACCCAAAGCTGAACCAAGCATTCAAGGTGCAGCCTCACCAGTGCCAAGTACAGAGGGACAATCACTTCCCTAGTCCTGCTGGCCATACTATTGCTGATACAAGCCAGGATTCTGATGGCCTTCTTGGCCACCGAGGCACACACTGACTCATACTCATCTAGCTGTCAAACAGAATCCCCAGGTTCTTTTCTGCTGGGCAGCTTGCCAGCCACTCTTTCCCAAGCCTGTAGTGTTGCAGGGAGTTGTTGTGGCCCAAGTGACCTGGTACTTGGCCCTGCTGAATCTCGTCCTATTGACCTCAGCCCATTGCTCCAGCCTATTCAGATCCCTCTGTAAAGCCTCCCTACTTTGAAGCAGATGAACACCAATGGAGCAGTCCGAGTCATATTAGGATTGCTTGCAGTATAAATACTTCATGTGTGCCCTCATAGGTTTAAAAAAAAAAAAAACCCTTAACCAAACACCCTGTAGATAACAAAGATCCTACTGACCTCACTAGGGTCAGAAATTCAGCTCTGGAATTAAGATGCCAAAATGACTGCTCTTCTACAGAGCTCAAAGAGAGTTGTTTCTTAATCCTTTCTCTAGATCATACATTTCGCTCTGCTCAGAATATCACCTTCAGTGTTTAATAATCAATTTTCAGCTGAGAATAATGAGATAAAGAAGCATCTTACAATGTGATTGCCAACCTGCAAAGGAACTTTTTTTTTTAAATTGAAAATATTGTAATTATTTTTTAAGCTTTGCAGGGAAGAGAGATTTAAACACATCACTGATCGCTGAGCGTTGTTTAAGTTGTCCTGTAATTTGAGGTTTCTTTTTATGACACATCTGAAATAGATCTTGAGTAGGCCATAGAAAAAGAATACCATCTCTTTAAAAAAAGCAATAGCTTTTGAGGCCCAGGATGGCCTCCGTGCGGAGATTAATAAAGCTTGACAATACATTCTGAATGCAAGCAATGACTTCTATTACAAGGGGAAAAATGAAAAAGCTGCTATTACTGACATAGTCAATAGATTGCACCTCAGTGTATACTGTACTTTCTACATTTTTAATATAAATGTGTTCAGTTTCAGAGACAGGAGCATTATCAGCATTCATTTTACTTGAGGCAATAATGTGAGAAGTTGTGTCTTGTGTAATAAATAAATAACCTGTCTTTAAAACCATTTACTCAGATTGCTTTTCCCAAATGCTTATTTAGAGGTGCTCTGGAAGGTGTCATATACCAAGACATCCATGTTATAAGGACTTTATAAAATGCAGTCTCTTTATTTTATACAGAAATTAATAATTCACAGGGTATTTTGTTCTGATGGTTTTAGAAATATTATAATTGCAGTCTTCTGCGATGGTGGGATGGAGTTATAAGTTCTAAAATGTGGCTTGAGACCCCCCTGTGTCTCAGAGGTTCTTGGTGATCCTTGAGACTAGCCAATAGAGGCCAAAATTCTTTCTGTCATGCTGGCAATTGCCCCTCTCTCAATTTGAGACTTTCTATTCCATCGTATTTTTCTGAACTTGAAAGAATGGCAGAAATTATCTTCTCTCTCTAAATACACATATTCAGATCTTCATAATCTTTGTAGCACCCACTCGTACTAAGAAATGATCTTCTCTGTGTAAATGAATCGTGTTAGATGGCACTTAATTATAAAATAAGACACTGAGTTAATTCATGCTTTGTGCAGTCACTTCTCGGTATCTTGGCAAATACATTCATGTGAACAAAACCTTTTCAGTCTGTTCAGAAGGATAGGGAAGAACGTATATATTGAATAGGTAGCTTATAAGAACATGGAAATGAGAAATAATCAGCAAACTTTGACTTACTTCTACAAATATCTAATATTGAAGGAAATGTTTTATATGCATCTGATGTCTGGCCATAACAGGTTTTTCTTTTAACATAATCAGAACGATGGGCCTTATAGATCTCTAATGCCTCTCTTACATCAGCACAAATGTGCTGATTTCATTGGAGTGACCCTTGATTTACACTGTTGTAAAGAAAGAAGAATCAGGCTGTAAATATACGAGGGAGGGAAAGCGTAACTGTCCTAGACTTCCAGATACTCTAAGTACAAAATAGAGGAAGATTTATTTCGAGTGGCTCAGGGGTTGTAGCGAGCGTAATAGGCTATAACGGAGCACAGGAAATTTAGGCTGACTGGAAACAGCATGGTTTACTGTTCTGGGGCTTAGCTATCCGTGGCTTGAGGTGAAAACTCCAGTGGTTAACAGATAGACACGTTTCTGACTATAGTTTAAAGAAACAGGTGAAGGTGAAGATGTAATACCATTCATGCATTCCTCATTCTATACTCTTCCCGTGCTAGACCTGGTTTGTAACTCACAAAAGTCTTCCCTGCCTGAGACCTCCCATTTTGAATGGCAGATCTTGAAGTTCAAACTAAAAGTTTATTCTTTCTCTATTCAGCAAAGAAAATCTCTTTTCACTAGTAAGGGTGCTCTGTATACTTGTCTAAAATACTTTCTTTGGGCCACAGAGGGAAACCTGATTTAGAAATATTACAGAAGGCAAAACTTATCATTTTCTGTCCTAGAACTCAGCACTGATCTGATTACTTTTGACTGTGATTCCAGGTTATCTACCTAATTTGTCTACAGTGTTATTACCAACATGTGTTTTCCCATAAGGAACGTATTAATTTGGTCGTTGCCCTGGGGAAATCTAAACAACAGCAAAAAAGATTAAGTACAAGAATTTTTTGTCATTAAAAGGTACACCGTATACACAGTAAATGACAGGCTTGTATTTAGAAGAGTATTAAAATCAAAGTATTTTCAGTCTGCATCTTCCAATATAAATTGCTCATTTCAAAACGTAATGTTCTGTATAATTAGATCACACAGTTCCAGCATCTGGGCTGTCTGTCAGTCTGTGAAGTGATGTGGTAAAAGCCATGGGTAGTAGAAACAATGAAAGAAACTGATGACCACCTACAGAGCTTCAGATGGACAGACTCTTTTACTCATGCATTTCCCATTTTCTGCTGGACAGAGGTACTGGTTTCCTGGTGCTCTTTCCCACCTCTTCTTTCTGTGGCTCTTCCGTGGGCACAGAAGTCGCCAGAACTGGAGCAGTGGTGATGGTTTTGGTGGTGACGTTGTTTCCCTCTTCTATCTCCCGTACAGCAGGGTGGCAGTGAGAAGATTCAGCCTTAAGCTGCAATTAACGATTGCCCACTCATTTCATCTGAAGCGCAGTCATCTAACTAATGACAGCGCTTCTTCAGCTGGAGATAACGTGACAGATACGGGGTTCTCTGAATCACACTGTGTATGTGCATGCAAAAATTATTTTGATTTCCAATTAAGTGAGTTTGTCAGACCGGCAGAGCTGAGATGCCTTCCAGTATGGAAGGACAATGTAAGAAAATTCCTTAGTACATGCTCTTGTTCTGCCCTCCCTGCTGTTCCTTACTCCTTTCCCTTTCCTTTGGATTTAAAGAGTGAGCAGCCAGAAGCTTAATTTTGATAGATAGGTAATCACGGAATGGTGGAGGGTAGAAGGGACCTCTAGAGATCGTCTAGTCCAACCCCCTGCCAGAGCAGGATTGCCCAGGGTAGATCACACAGGAACAAGTCCAGGTGTCTTTTGAAAGTCTCCAGAGACAGACATTCTACCACTTCTTTGGGCAGTCTGTTCCAGTGCTCTGTTACCCTCATAGTAAAGGAAGTATTTCCTCGTATTTAGGTTGAACCTCCTGTTTTCTAGTTTATGGCCATTGTGCCTAGTCCTGTCACTAGGCACCACTGAGAAGAGCCTGGGCCCATCTTACTGACACCCACCCTTTAGATATTTATAAGGATTGATAAGATTCCCCCCAGTGGGTGCAGTAAAACTTAAATATTGTGGAAGAACATTGTGACATTGTTTGTTAGCACATTTTTCCAAGTAATATATAAAGGTACAGGGGTGTTATGGAAAATGGGAATTTACATGGATGAAAATGAACTCTCTAGTTTCTTCAGTAGACATTCTTATTAGGTCATGTCATGGTTGTTTTAATATAAAACCGTGTTCATTAATACAGTACTGTGTTCAGTTTGGGGCACGATGGTATAAGAAAGACATTGAGGAGCTTGAGCAGGTCCAGAAAAGGGCAATGAAAGTGGTGAAGGGTCTTGAAAATAAAGGCGCAACTGAGGGAGCTGGGGTTGTTTAGTCTGAAGAAAAGGAGGCTGAGAGGAGACCTTATTGCTCTTAACAATTACCTGAATGGAGGTTGTAGAGCAGTGGGTGTTGGTCTCTTCTCACAAGTCACAACTGATAGGACAAGAGGAAATGGCGTCAAGCTGTGCCAGGGGAGGTTTAGGTTGGACATTAGGAAAAACTTCCATATATCAAAGACTGGAACGGGCTGCCCAGGCAAGTGGTTGAATCACCATCCCGGAGGTACTTAAAAGCCATCCAGATATGGTGCTTGAGTATATTGTGTAGTAGTGGCCCTGGTAGAGTTACTTAATGGTTGGACTTGATGATTTTAAAGGTCTTTTCCAACCATAGCAATTCTGTGTAAAGAAAACTGTATAAACCCAACCTTAGATTGACTGTGTTGAAAAAACTATCTTTGAATGTTGCTTTTTGTTAAAGCATGATATACCATTATTCCTACTTACTGTTTTCATTTAATTCCTTAAGTTTGTAGGCATAGTTTTTTTACTTCAATAAAACTCAGGTGTGAATTTAAAGTATTTCCACAAATCTTGGAAGCGAAATGTGAATGAAAAGCTTGGGCAGCTTCTATTATATGAGAGAACCAGATAATCAAAGATATTGAGCTTTTTAAAGTATATATCTATTTCTTCATATTTTTAAAGAAATAAGCTCTTTTGAAAACATGGGTTTCATATAAAAAACTAATTAATTTATTTTTTTATTTTAGTAAAAAACTGGGTGATGCTTTAATACTCTACTGGATTTTACCAGCATTCAGGCTCAGAGAAAATTGTTGCTTATCTAATTTTACATACCCTGAAAGCAATTTTGAAAAACAGGAGTCATTGAGTAATATCTTTACTAGTGCCATAAATCAGAGACTTATTTGCATACAAATGAAAATTCAAACCAAAGTGCGCTAAGAAGTAACAATACCCTAAGTTAGGGACCAACGTTAAAATATGACCCCAAGTTTCCACCCTGTAGTAAACTAGAAATCAGAAGATATCTTCTATTGGGAGATATCTTCTATGCATTTGTTGTTGGGTTTGTGGTTTGTTTGTTATTTGAACTCTGAACACATTCACGGAAGGATGAAATTATTCACTGGTCTTTGAGATAATGCCTGTAAACACTTCATTAAAATCTTATCATTGATAGTATCAAATACATGAAATATTCAGTAGATAAAGCACATCAGCAAGTCGTGATTGTAACCTGCAGCAAAGCTAATTCAGAATTGTGTACTGAGATGTGTGAAAAAGAACACTGCAGTAGACAGAAGTGAATTCTCTGTACTTTGTTATCCATTTTTTACAGTGCCATTTAAAAGAGGCAGTGGTGAATTCTGAGACAATAAAAACAAGGGTCATCAAAGAATGGTATTGGCCTTCTTAGGAAAAACCCAAAACAACAAAACAGTGAACTGGAACAAAATTAAAAAAACCCCAACACTTTATACCACTATTAACACATTCTGAGATAAATTTGTAGGGTCAATATTGGAGCACAAATACACAAGTGGCCGTTTTAGAGTTAGAATTCTAAACTAAATCTAAGCTACAGTGGTCAAGGCAACACCACCTAATTAAAGGTCTAAGGGAGGAATTCCACCTACAGGGAATAGATGAAACAACTTCCAGATGAAACAGATTGGAAAGCTGCAAACGAGATATGTAATTTTTATTAAAAGAGATACAGCAATTTTCCCTATGGTGAGGTCAGCAGATGAAAAAAGGGCTATGTGCAAAGTTTTTAGAAATAGAATGTATTATTTAGAACAGTCCCTCCTTCTAATTTTTCAGTCTCTGAGTGAGAGTGTAACTTTAATTGCACATTTGCTTCTTTTGGTGAAGACTTCTCTCTGGGCTCAGGTTTGGTTGGGTTTTTTTTGTTTTGGTTTTTGTGTTGTTTTGTTTTGTTTTTAACCTTAGCTCATTTTGGTAGTCTTTAAGCACCCCCATGGTCCTGTTGACTTCGTGCCTACTGAATCTGCCTAAGGATTATTGAATCAGGCTGAAGGCTGATTATAAATGCATACTAAAACCTGTATAAATGGACATAAAAGCTATTTTTACATGAATCAAAGAACAGTGCCTTTTAAGATTATTTTGAGTTGCATATTGAGTAGATTTGTTGGCAAGCTAATGTGGTTACTGCTTGAAATGACATCTCTGTTACAAAATCTGTTCCCGTATATGTAGGTCATCATAGCAGTTTCAGTGATACTGCGTTTATATGGTCCTGTGTAATTTGTCTCAGATAAAACAGTGCATTGGTGGCACCATCCTCTGTCTTGATTGAAGGCTGAGCAAAGATAATGTCAGTGGATCTAAAGGTTACAAGGTTGCTAAGGAAGGATTAGTCAGAGGTCTGATCAGCAGATTTTCTTTGGCCGGCCAACAGAGCCTTTTTCTGGTCCTGAGATAGGTGGTCCTAGAAAAAAAAGATGTATGTCTCTGGGCTTTTTATATTCAGCAACACAGTCAGAATTGAATGAGACTGAATGGTGTTAACTATAGCAGAACTAGTGGCATCTTTTCCTTTATATTTAAATATCTTAAGTCTTTTGTCAGAAAGCAAAGGCTTTCTTCACCCTGCTCTAAACTCCTTTGCTTGCCACAATCCTTAGTCTTTCTTGCTTGAAACTTTGAACTGATGTGTCATTGCAAACAAGGAAAATGTAAAGTCCTAAATTGGTTCCTGTTTGAGATATGCAATTAGAAGTACCTCAACTAAAATCAACACCACCTCCCCCCCCAGTGATTAACAAACAGCTATGATTACTTTGATTGTACCAAGCTACAGTGACCCCTTCAGGTTCCTAGGTTAGTCCTGCAAGAATGATTCAGGTGATGCCGAAGATGGAATGAGAAGAAGCGTATAAAGATCAGAATGGAAACCAGTAAAGAGGAAACTGATAAAGAGAGGAGGGAGAGAGGGAAGATTATCAGACTCTTGTGAGAGGGGTGGTCCGGTGCTGGCAGAGAGCCTACTGGTTGCTAAAATAAAAGATTGTTTTGGAGTGATACAACAGACCAAACAGATTGATAGTCTTCTTTCTGGTTGAAGTTAATTTCCATATGCAAATTTTTTTCTGTCCTGCTTCCATGTCTGATCATTAATATATTAATTTAATTATTTTCTGAAACGACTTTATTAACTCAGCCATAATTCTTCAGCAGCTCTTCTCCGGAAGAAGGGTATCAATTTTTGGTGGCTATCTAAACTGGCTCTGTCCTTTTTGCAACAAAGAATCAAAATCAGTGAACTGGGCAAATTTGCTTCACTAAAGGGAATAATCAGCCACTGTGGAGCCTGCTGGGTTGGCTAACCTTCAATTTCTGCAGAGACACACCCCAAAAATTACATGAGACATTCAGGTCAGAGGCACAGACTACAGCTGCAGAAGACGTTGATAGAGATGCTTGGTGGAAAGGATGATTAACATCAGTTAGTCCACAGAAAGTTTAAGTCCTCTCAAACTGTCTCTTGAATGAAGAAGAATCTATATAGGAAATAGGGACTTCGTGTTGTTAGTATTCAGGAGAGATCACACTAGTGTATATTTTATATTTTCAATATATTACACACTCAAATTTTGCTATAATGTCCTTGGTGAATTATACAGTGTTTTAGAGGCTAAACTCTTGTTAGGAGTGAACAGGAACAGTGTCATCAAAGGTGACACACCATCCCCATTTCCTGTCTGGTTGCATTATGGAGAGGAAAATCTCATTTAACACAAATTCTAGTATTCTATAGTGTCCAGGAATGAGGATAGAGTACTGGATTGGACATCAAATCAGTAATATCTGCAAACACTGGCTTTTAGTTTCAGAATATGTGTCCTGCAGAGCAACTTAAAACTGATCCTTTGAGATCTATGGGATTGTGAGTAGATGAAGATGTTATAAATATTAGATAGCCTCAGTTTACCCTTAGCTAGGCTGTGAGGTGTGAAAGATACATCAAAATGTGAGGGTAAATAGGTTTAATTTCCATCATTTTGTGTATAGTCTTTGAATTTTGCCAACTGTATGTAGTGCCACCACATCATTATCTTAAATTCAGTCTGCTCTAAGGGGTGTTTAAGGGAGCTGCTGAACTGCTATCAATATCTCAGTGGACATGTTATGCAATTTAGGATGACATTCATTTTGCAGTTGGTCAAATATTTACTATAGAGTTCGGGTATTGTGTGAATTAGTATTCTATGCCTTGATAAAATCAACTTAGGAGAATACAAATGAGCTTGTTTGTGACAGTATCATTCTTCCCTGTTCATATTTTTCCGCATCACAATACAGAAAGGTGCTTTGCTAGGTTAAGAGTTCTTTTTTGAAGAATCCTAGGGAAGAATTAGTAGAGGATGTGAACTCGGTCCTTTGAGGTGTATCAGTCTGGCCAGACTGGTAGACCTAGTAAGTATATGATCGTAGGATAAATAAAGTGTAATATAACCACTGGCAATTGTTACATCCCTGATCTCTGTGATGGAACAGAAAATCTGTTTAGAGAACTGGTTAATTGAACACGCACTACAAAAACTTTTCAGATTCCTTATTAACAATATTACCGGTAATAAAAGTGTATCTACTGTTTAAAATGGAACATTCAGTTAAAAACAAAATAGCCTGTATTCAAACTGAGGTATGTAAACCCAGTAATTTGTTCATTAAAGATAAATGGTAATTCACATTGAAACACCTGCATATCCCCTCACCAAAGAACCAAAGTATTTCCACAGATACGATGTGCATTATCCTAAGTGATCAGTGTTGCTTGACTGCATCGCCTAGTTACATGCAGTGAGAATGCCATGCAATGTAATCATCAAATAATTAAAGGCAGCATTATACAGGTAGAATTATACAGGGTTAGGTACTTAGAATTCCAGCTGTAAAATATTTTGAGTCAAATGTAGTGCAGCAGGCAGAGCTTAAGTGAACACCAATATGCCCCATTTCTTGTAAAAATTCACAGACAAAAAGCTTTCAAAAGTATCACGTGAGTCTTGTTGCATTGTAAATAGAGATAAAACCAAGGAAAGCTGATTGTTTTTGTCCATCTATCAGTCGAAAACAAATAAAAGCATTTAAGCTTCATTTCCATAGATCAGATTATCATGAGCAGTTACTTTTCCATACTCACTTTATCTATAGAAGGATATTCCTACAAGCTATGAGTGTTTTCTCTGTGTTCATGCCAAATTGCATGGCTGTGCTTAACAAACTGAGGTCATTCCTGCCACAGTTGTTACAAGCTATTAAAACTTGGAGCGAAGTACTTAGAGCATTCATTTTGCAATTGGCAGAAATACCGTGGGCTGATAAGCGCTGCTGATTGGCAGCAGCTAAAAAATAAGAAAAAGCTTGGGGCTTTAATGTATGTAGAGAATGGGTATATCAATAATGTAGAGTTAATTTAGCTAAATGCACATTTTTAATACCAAAATATTGGAGAGAAGAACAGTAGTCAGAGAATTCTTGACTATTTCTTATAGTTCATAAAGTGGACTGGCTAATAAGCAAGGGGATACCATAAAATTTTCTCCCTTCTTTTCATGAAATACTGAGTGATCTCTTTAGTGGACTAATCATTCCTGACTGGGATGTTTGAAATGGCAGGATAAATTGGACAGCTGAAGTTGATGAAGATCTCTGAGATTTGACGAATTTATTTCCTCTGACAGATACCAAATGTTTATATGATATGTTGATAATGTTGCTTTAGTTTCAAGCCATTACAGACGCAGCAGAGATGGAAGAATAACTTCACTTAAAAATGATGATTTTGCTAGGGAATAACACAATCCTTTCAATCAGAAATATTTTTCCTTTCAAGCACAGTAATTAAATAAACAATAGCATTATTAAGTTGACAAACAAGAAATACAGAAACAGGAACTGAAACTTCTTAGGAAGCAAGAGAAAGCAGAAGGTTAAGACCTGGGCTATGGTCTAGAGGAGGTTTGTAATTGCGTTGTTGTCTGGGTGTTGACTGGCTGATTGAACAGCCTTGGAGGTGTCCACAAGCTGTCAGGCCAGGGAATTGGAGTTAATGGACATCTAATATCATGATTGAATGGTAAAAGTGAAGCCTGATCTCTTTGAGGATGGAAAATCAATAGTCTATTAGATTTGTCAGGATGACCGGGAGAAAAAAGTAAAAGTCTGCTGTATTTGCTTGCATTACCAGAGCTGCTCTAATTAAGCACCCACCTCTAGATGGAGGGGAACCTGGAGAATTGAAGTAGTAATGAGATTCAGGCTTGAAGTAAATGAAGTAACTGCAGCATAAGGCATGCTGACAGACAATTACACCTCTTTATCAATGGTGCTTCTTTCCAGAAATAAAATCTCACATGGCAACCATAAAATAAGGCTGAGTCTGATATGATCATAAATCTTTCTGCAGCTTGTGGTTGTGCACATTAGTGTTCAAATTGGAGTCGTTTTCACAAAATTTGTAATAACGTTCACCAACACTGAGCTTTCTAAATGAAAGTTTCTGTTCCTATGAGTATGTGTCTCGCTTAGAATTACTTTACATCAGACCGGTGTTCACTGTTAACTACTGTTATCCAGCATGACAGTCCCAGCTTGCTGATACCACAGTGTATCTGGGTACAGGCCAACCCCTTCAGTGGCACAAGGTAGCTCTTACTCTCCTCTTTTCCTTCTTGCCATCGGGAGGTAATGAATCCACCTAATTCAATCAACGTGCACATAACTCATCCAAACTTGATAGTAAATGTAATGCTTCTGTCACTGGGAATGTTAGGAATGAGCCTGCATTCACTGGAAATTGCTGGTTTGGATTACACTTGAAATTCTCCAGGGCTTCAGATGGCTGCCACATGCACAAATGGATAGTAGTATTATTATTTCTGTTACTTCTTTCCTGCTCAGTGAGGTTGAGCAAGTGAAGGGGTTTGGGCTCAAGTTTTCTTATGGGAGAATGCTTTAATTCTGCGATAAGCAGTGGCAGCAGAGGGGTGCTTTACTTCTCCCACTGCTTAAACTGACCGCTGCTGGATGATCACTAAGTGTTCAGAGCCTGCTGTGCATTGTTTTGCATCATTTTTCAGCAGGCAGATTTATGAGGGAAGAAATTCCTTTACCTTGCAGCCCCCCACTGCTCCTCACCTGAAGTGACAGCTTTTCACTGTAGCAAATTGAAGCCAGTCTGTGGCGTGCTCTGTTTCTCAGAGGGTGTTGTACACAGTAAACTGCAATTTGAAATGGAAAATATATTATTTGGGTTCTTTTCACCTGCCATTTTGATTAAGTTAATTGTACTATTACTTGCTGAATGCTCCAAAGGACAAAGTCAAGAAAGGGTTCTACATACACATATCCATGACGGTGAATTTAGACTTTGGCAGTAAGTTGTGAGAGAATTTGCAAACGCTTTACAAAACTTTGACCAAGGAGAGTGGTTTCGTATTGACTGATCTCTTTGTCAAGACTCCTCTAAGTGATAATCTACACTAAATTCCAAAGTAGACTCAAAGGCAAGACCACACTGTTTATTGTACTTGTATTTCTGTTAGTAGATGTTCCTAATACATGTGTAGAACCAGGGAAGATTTCCATATATAAGTTCACTACGCCTTTGTTTCGACTGTTGTGTTTGTTAGCCAGCTAAAATGAAAGGCAATTTATTCCACCCTATTCTATGTTTCTGTTACACCTACAGTATAATATATATTACAATATAAATTTCAATAATTCTATGTATCTAAAGAGGTATAGGGAGTGTTTTGTGATATGAGCCAGCTGTTTCATTCACCTGTATATATGTATTCTTGGTAGCCTAGTGTTCATTTCGTTGGCTTCTCTTCCTCCTTCCTTATGGATTCAGCTTAATCGGAAAGTATTAAATTAATTTCTGCTGTTTACTATAACTTATTTGACTTCACCTCCATTTAAAGATCCACTGGTTGCTCTACATTTCATCTCAGAATGCCTTCTAATTTTTATTTATTTATTTCCATTACTGCCTTGGTCATTCCAGGCTTAATATAAAGAAATTGAGTTTATAGCTCACTTCATTCTGGACTCGATATAGGTTTAAAGATGGGCTACTTCAAAAGATCTTCACATTTTCTTCATAAAAAAATACCTTGTAGTTTGATCTTTTGATCTCATTTCTTTTTATAAGGATTTTATTACACATTGTGGTGATTATGCTTTAAAATTTATTACTTAAGTGGGTATCATATATGAAGAAAACCATCTAATATTGCAAATATATATATTGAGGCCATTTCTTCCACCATTCCATTAGTTTCTTTTGGTTAGTAGAGTAAATAACTGACGAACGACAGAGTAATTTAAAATGAGTGCCTTATACAACCTGCCTTCACATCTGCTGTGGTTTAGAATAAAACCAGATATGAGTACAATGACCTTGATTTAATCTCTGGATACTGTTTGTAGAGCATTAGAAGTTCACAAGTTGTCATGATGATGAGCTAATTGACTCGTAGGAGAATACAGAGCAAGTGTCTGAGTCTGAAAGTGTTTGACATTTTCTGGTGTGTCATGAATGTCTCACTGAGGGGGCTGGACCCTCTGGGGAGTGAGTGCTCTGAGACGCTCTTGGGCCCTGGTCGGCATTTCGGGCCTTAACGGCAGAGTTCTCTAATATAGATTGGAAACAGCTTATTCATGTTCCCTCTTGACAGGAACTGAACAATGCATTGTTGCCGTGTCATCTGAAACAAATAATAAGAGTTTGGCATAGTGTAGGTCTAGATTTTTTGTTACAAAATCCAGGTTCACCACCGCTCTGAGTCCGATGCTTTCTTTAAAGAAATGGATTTTGAGCCTACAGTGCCATCAGCTCAGTTAGGTAAGGGAGCCTGTGGTCTCTAAAGGTGCAAAAAAAATTAACAACAGAATGTTGAACAGTACAATAACAAGTACGACTCCCCATAGAAAGCATAGGACTAACACTCCATTACATATTCTTAAGTCTAAATGTGCAGCAAGACAAAATAAATAAATCAATGGCCTTACCCAAGCACAATAGTTCCCTGAAATGATCATGTTGTAGCTATTACAGTGTATTTATGTGATTATAAATGAACACAAGTTCTAAGATCTGAACAGATTAGCTTACCCTAGAGGTGACAAGACTCAGGGTATTTTTTTTTTTTAATAATGGATGAAGTTAATACAGAAGCCAGAGACTCACTGACAGCTACACCAGCAGCTGCTACCCCTTATTCACACCAAGAGGACTGCAGCTTCAGTTTCTTTGCTGGCTTAAGTTTGGCACTTAAGAACTTCAGGGAGAGGAGACAAGAATCTCTGATGCATTCTGGCTGATGTTGGCAAAATACATCTATTTCAAATAGCATACTGATTTTTGACAGTCTGGCTGAAATCTGATCTGGTGAAATACATCTGTCATTGTAGACTGGTGCAAATGGGGCTTTATAAATCATTCTTTTGACATATTGGTGTTTTGGTGATATTAATATTGTAGTTTTCAGTGAAAGCTGCTCAGAATTCAGTACGCTTGGGGCAGAGGAAGTGTATTCGTGCCTAACAGGAATGCAAGAAAGCAGACTTTTCATTACTCTGGTTACTTAAAGTAGCTAATACAGTCTTTATTTAAGTTACACCTTCAATATAAGAAGAATTATGATAATATTTCCGAGCTTCTAACTTCTCCTTTTAAAATAGTTTTAAATTAAATGTCTTTTATCAATCAGAAGTCCTTTGACAATCTTCATCAAAATACTTTTAATTTTGTCATCACTTGGAACTAACTTCTTAGAAAATAATTTTATAATCTAAAATTCCAGCAGTGATAAATATGACCAAATTTTAAAAAGAAGGTTTCTGTGAGTAGATGGATTTTAAATTCTGTGAAATTTTTGTTTAAATTGTATGGAAGACACAATGCAGCTGTGAGTGACCATTCTATAATTTTATAGATCGGAACAGATATAAAACATATTTGTTTTAATTTCAAGCAGTGGTCACTTTAGAATTGGTTTTTACATTAGATTTTATAGTGGCTCTCCCTTAAGTCCTAGAGAAGCCATTTCTAAGGCTGACCAGCACTATGTGAAGGTATGATACAGTCTAAACCAAAGGCCATTGAAGCAGATGATAATCTTTCTGCTTGCTTCACTGCATTTCAGGCAACATCCATAGTTTTTAGTTTCTCTGTCTGCTCTTCCTGATACCTGGGAATGTGTTTCTTTATGTGCTTGTATCTTTTTTTCCCCCAAATCCCAGATCATTAACATCAGTTGATATATTAAAGTCCTGCTTTTAGAATTAGAGCTCAGAACTACTGATGAGTGCAAGTCAGTTTTGGTTGTAAATAATGCCAAGAATTTGCCTTTCCCTGACTGGAAAGAATTGAAGCAATAAAAAAGATCAGGCTATGAATGACAACTTAAAACCTTACTCACTAGACTGAAAAGGTTATAAAGTTACAATGTAATGTGAATATCCTCCAAAATGTTGAAGCGGAATATAGATAATTCTAGTAGCTCTATAAATACTTAACTGAGCTCTTCAGGCCTATTTTTCTGATGCTACATTCATTGCAACTATAAATTTTAACAAGACTGTGTCAAAGGAACAATTACAGTTTGCCACAAAAAGGAAAATTTAAACCTATGTCCTTTTCTTTATAAATTATTAGACATATAAAATATGTTTTTTTCCCCCTTAAATTTTAAATTCATTTAATGTCAGGTTCACTGCCATCTGGATACATGGTTTTATGCACTTCTAAGGAGGACTTAGTCAGCTAATTTTTGCTTTTTGAAATCTTTTTGAAGACAAGTTCTTACTGTTTGCAGAGACAGGCATCTTGAGCATACTGACCAATTTGTGTTTAGGGTCATAAATCACACTCCATTAGGCATATTAGAAAACAAATTGTTCTTTTCAGAATATACTTTATGGAATATCAGACATGATGCAGCATAATGGTGCTAAACCCTCAGTGAGTATCTTTTGAGCAAAATGGATCTAATTTGCATTTAAGGAAGAAAGAAGTTAACATTCTCTTTACACAGTGTACTCTGCAATGCAATTTATTAGCATTTCATTCATGGGACTGGAATTTTTCAGCTGCGTTCAGCTGAGATTATCTGACCTTGGATTTGAGTTCAGATAGTACTTTCTTCCCAGGTTTTTGAGTGTATTTATGCAGTCTATATTTTTTAAACAAAGAATATTTATTTGTATAGGTTGTTAAAACAATATCTAAAAGCAGTTCACCATGTATGCTAAAGAAATGGAAATAGATAATTTCACTTCTTTCCCAAAGACCCAGCTTCTTCTGATAGTGCATATGCTTGTGTTATCTCAAGAATGTCACCTTAATGAATGCTTTATCTTAGGCAGTCATGTGCACAGCATAAGTGGTCTTGGCCTTGGAGGGCTTTTTGACATAATTTGCTGGATGCAGAGCCTCTGTTTCCAGCAATTTATTATGTTTCAAAACCATCTCTAGGAATATAAAATGTGCACCTGAGGCTAGCTTTTATTTATTTCCAATCAATTTTTGAAGCCATGCTATTTTCTGCCATGAAAAAGTAGCTATCGGCCCACCTCCCTTTTGTCCTCCCCCTTAAAGCATGAATAAAACCAATGTGATCGTATATTGATTTGTATAATTTTTTTTTTATGCTTCAAAGTGCATAGGAAAAAATTAGAAATTGTGTTAAACTCCAAAAATAATTTGATGGCAGATTGCACTGAGTATTTAATCACTCCACAAAAAAAAAAAAACCAACCCTAGCAAATGCCTCGGCTGAATCTCTCCAACTAAAATTGATTCTTTTGCACTGGATTTCAGACTTTGTAAAGTATATATTAAAGAGCTGAACCAGTAAATTGGGAGATAAGATAACTGCAATGTAGATAAATGAATGTTGCTTTGAGAATTTTAACCAGCTTTTTACCTAATTATTTATTCTCTACTGTATAGTAAAAATGAGCAAAACTAGCTGCGTGGAAATACAGGATTTTGAATGGATTGGTTTTCTGTAACTGGGAGCAGAGGGTGCATATCTACATTTATTTGCATCTCATATTTCAGTTGCAAGGTGTTTTTACAAGGTTTGTCATTCATTAGGCATTTCTTCAATGCTTGGTCTAAGAGGATCAATGTCTTGCTTGGGAACCCAACCCCTTCAGTTGGGACATTAAAAAGAAAGGAAAGGAGCATCAACTCTCTGTAAATATGAGAATTTCAGATCGTTTTTCCCTTGTTCATATTCCTGTGCAGTGAAAGCCTGTTCAAACACTCGCCATAGTTACTGGCTAGCTTGGGTCATTTTTCTACCCAGCTGGACAAATGGGGTAAAAACTCAGGTGAAAAAGCAATGTTGTAAATCTCCTTTATCACTTCCTATGAAAGCTAAACCTACAGCCTGCAAAATATATGTGCTTTACTTCACATGCCTAAGTCATCCTCTTGAAATCGATGGGACTTCTGAGGGGCATAGATTTAAACAAGAGCATCACTCCTTCCAAGCCCTGGATCAAGATTTATGGATGTGCTGTGTATGCCTCACTGAGAAATTTTGGCCACCAAAGTGTATGAGTATTCCTGGATTTAGGCTTCATGGCAGCTTGTCTGGCTTGTTTGTTCAGTTTGTGCAATAAGCTCCTCCACAGACAGAGCCAGGCAGAGGGGGGAGGCAGGGGATGGCCCCATGGTGCCCCGGTGGGCTGTGGGTGAAGAACCGTGAGGGAGGAGAGAGCTGGCAGCACAGGGAAAAGAAGAGATGCTGGGCAGGGCTGGGAGGGGACATTCCCTAGGCCTCTGGATGACAGAAAGGAAATTGCATCAG
Organism: Ceryle rudis; assembly: GCA_033439905.1. NCBI lineage: Eukaryota > Metazoa > Chordata > Aves > Coraciiformes > Cerylidae > Ceryle > Ceryle rudis. The sequence continues at coordinate 161,671 of JAAGNO010011404.1, forward strand.
GAGTTCAGGGGCCAAGCAGTGTTTGCCACAAACCAGAAAGCTGCGCCAAACCTGGGGGAGAAGAACAGCCTGGAAAGGCAGAGGAGGAAGGGAGAATTTTCCTAAAACCACTTCTTATGTCTTTTCTGTCTTATCTAATCCCTTTGAATTTTCTCTGTCATAAAGAGTTAATTATTCTGGTTCTTATTCTAATAATATTTTGCCTTTTTAATTTCAAGAGACTGTCTTTTCTATGAACTTACTGTAAGGAAAAGATCTAGGCAGATTTACCTCAAAGCTTTAGCCAACTTAAAGTCCTATTACAAGCCATTGAGGTGATTTAATTTTATTACTTCGGGACATTTTTTATGAAGAAATCAGTGCATGCTGCAGTGCTTTGCTGAATCCAGGCATCCTTCTCCTTCATTCCTGTCTGAGCACTTGGTAAGCAAACACCATGGATGCAGCTTTAATACACGCTGGTATTTTAGACTGCGATATAAGGATATAAGATATTTTAATATGGATTTGACTTCATCTGCTTAGGTGACCCTGGCATGTATACCATATTTAGCTGTGAACTTTGCTTTTTTTTTTTTTTTTTTTTTTGGGCTTTATATATATCCCAAAACTTTTTTTTTTTTTGGTAGCATAAGCCTCATCTGTCACTAGGCGGTACAAAAAAGCTTAACATCAGAGAACCAAAGTATATTTTTTCCTTCCAAATACTATCAGAATGAACATTAGGGCCAAAAGCTCTCATTGAAAATGATTCCTTAAATAATCACTTACCTTGAAGGCAGTTGATCTGTATGATCTGAATGAAACTGCTGATAACTTCAGAGAAATAGAAAACTGTGTTAAAAATCACTTTCTCCTGGGGACTGAAGTCCTGTCAGTCACATGGTGGATTAAAGGCTTGGCAGCTCGCCAGCCCATCAGACAGCATGTAGGTTCTTTGATGCCAATTGCATTAGCTTTCCTCTACTAATGTGCTACATAGCTTGGAAAATAAAAGAATGAAGGTCAACGTTCCGGCATGTACCCCTGGTATAGCAAGGGCTGCTCATAATGTGCAGGAGAATGAAAATGCTTCAGAGTTCAAGCTGTAGGCTGGATGACCTTCTCCTATGCCCAAGGTCCTGAGATTTTTGTCCTGAAGTCCTGAGTGCAATGAGTGTTTGTCAGAACCCTGTCCCAGGATGCAATTTGCTCCGCAATTCCCAAACAGACACAGTTTGCCTTCAACCATGATAGCCTGTTATTTATGTGCAGATGCTGTGGGCTATGAACTTCTGCAGTCTAACCACTGCTGAACCGCGCACTCACTCTCCCAGTTCTGTTTGTTGTGAGGGCCATAATGCACAGGAATCAGCATAGCTCATGAGTAAAAAAGCTAGATTTATGACTGATTTGAATGGCCTCAGAACAAACAAAAAAAAAAAGTCTGCTTTATGTACATCTTCTCCCACAGGCATCTTGCTATAGAGATGTGTTACAGAGATGGATGACAGACACATGTATCTGCTGACTTACATTAACCATAGTACAACAGAGACACTACATGGATGATAGATGACCTGAGATGATATTGTGTTTGCAAGGTAATTAATTGCTACATCCTTCTTCCCTCAGAAGCAGGGGGGAGGAACCTCACCACTCCCAAAGGCATCTGAAGTATGATGCTTCCTAGGAGGTGAAGCTTATGTATTTAAACAAATTGTAGAAACAGAAGTTAAGTCTAAGAAATTATCAGAACATGGCAGGGTGACCATATCTTGAATATATCTGGTCATCACAAATAATCACTATTGACGTGGAGAGGCATGAATCAAACCATGGAAAGATTTAGAGCCTTCCAGTGAAACCTCCATCCTACCCAGGCTATACCTGAATGGTTTCCACTTTTCTTGTTCCTCATGCTAGACATCATCTTGTATTCTTCCCACTGTGCGTGCTTTGGAAAGCTTGGAAGACTTCTGCACCACTGCTGACACAGTATCTCAGCCCTTAAATTCACACTTCACTACTGAGAAGGAGTAAACTGTAACTCCCTGGGTAGCAGTTGGCACAGAGTTTGGCATCAATCAGCTTCTAAAACTGGTAGATTGACACTGAAATCTACCTTGTGACTAGTAAAAGAACTGGAGCAGTGTAAAATTCTGGGAAGAAAGGAAGCTCTTTCAGATAGAATGACAAAAATCAAATAGGTCATTTTGGTCTTAAAACTATTTGCAGTCCAAAGGGGGAAGGGTTTTATTTTAACCTCTGATTTTTTTCAGTTTTACGCTGTAATAGCCTCATCAGGGAGGCAGGCTAGAAAGTGGGGAACAATTTGTAATATTTCCCCATGACTGTTATGTGCTAAATTTGCCCTTCAAGCTTGAAGTGACTTTGTTTTTAAGTCATTATAGGGGGATAGACCTCCCAAAGCAAGGGAACTCCACTGTACTTTTCCCTCATACTGATGATAATTAATTCTCATAGAACAGAGGCAAGGGCAATGCTGCAACAGCTACCCTTGATAAGCTTACAACCTTATAAGAAAACTCTCATTTCTTGCCGAAACCAGGGTTTGATTATACAGTGTTATCTGATGGGGAGTGGAAAAAAAAGCTGCATATATACTTCGCTAGGTTAAAAGTGGTACAACAAGAGTATATAAATAATGAAGGAAGAACATACATTGTCATTAAATGAATGAGACAGATGATGGATGATGTGGAGATTAAAGTGCAAGAAATGGATGTGATCTATCTGGACTTCTGCGAGGCCTTTGACACCGTCCCCCACAACATCCCACTCACCAAGTTGGAGAGGTACGGATTTGATGGGTGGACCGTTCAGTGGATAAGAATTGGCTGGATGGCCACATCCAGAGGGTAGTGGTCAATGGCTCAAAGTCCAGGTGGAGAGCAGTGACAAGTGGTGTCCCTCAGGGGTCTGTACTGGGGCCTGTCTTGTTTAACATTTTTATCAATGACAT
>JAAGNO010011406.1:0-12437 GCA_033439905.1 Ceryle rudis
CAAATCCAGAGCATCTACCTGTGATGCTTAACCCCCAGCACAACCCGGGGCTCTGCTCTTCCCCCACCACCAGTTCAACCGCCCCTCCCCCCACACCCCAGCCCAGGCCCCCCATCCCCCCTGGCCCCCCCCGCCCCAGCCCAGGGGATGCCCCCCCCACCCCCGCCCAGCCCCTCAGGGACTTGCTGGCGACGTCCCTCTCCGCGCCTTAGGGTCCTGGCGACCCCCCCCAGTCCGTCCCTCAGGGACTTTCCGGTGATCCCCGCACCTCCGACCGCCTCTCCAGGACCTGCCAGCGATCCCCCCAAACGCCCCTCAAAGACCTGCTAAGAACACCCCCCAGCAGCTCTGGAGGATTGCAAACTCCTAAACGCTCTTCAGGGATCCCGGTAACAAAGTGTTTCCCAGGTGCCTGACAACAACTGCCCCCTAAATGCCCTTCAGGGTCTGACAACGACCCCCTAATTGTCACTAGGGGCTTCTGGAATTCCCCCCAGCTACCCAGCAGGTACCATCCCCTAACTGCAGCTCTGAAGCCAGGTAGGAACCTCCCCAGTTCACCCTCCCTAGTAGCCCAGATTAAGCTACCTTCTTCCCAGTGCCCAGGTTCATATCTACTCGGGAGCTTCTCTATCCCGACAGTGATCAGTGTGGCCCAGGCTCAGCAGAATGCTGTCTGACCTCTTCTTTATTCTCTTCCCCCTGTAATATTTTCTTGGAATCATAGAAGTCAGATTTGAGCTCCTGCTCCCCAGTGAGTGCTGCTCCACGTTTTCTGATTCTTGAGCTCTAAGGACATCATGTCTCTCCCCACACCCTGAAGCTGTATCTCCCCCTTTTTCCCCCAAAGCAGATTTGCCAGAGGCTCCCTCCTTACCTCCCTATAGCTCCCCTGAGTGCCCCTGCACAACTCAGCCATATCTCCCTGTCACATTGTGCTCTCTCCCACTATCACTTTCCAAACTCCCCCCAGCCCTGCACCGTGGCCCTGTTGGCACAAGTCATTGTCTGGTATTCAGAGCTCTGTGCTCGGAAAGGTGCAGCCTTCACTGCACTTATATATACATCCCCTATAGTTGTGTGCCTCCCTCAGCATCTTACCGTTCTTTTTATGCTTGCATCCCAATTTTCTCCATCTTGTTCTGTGCTATTTTTCCTTTCTGTAGCGATATAGTGATGTTTAGCCTCCTGTCTGGTCAGTGATCTGATAGCTATTTAGTCTTTGTTCCCAGCTTCTGCCCTGCTTTGCCTCCCTGGTCAGGTAACAGTCCTTTCCACCCCAATTCCTGGGGCCCACTCAGATTTTATCCCTCCCTGGCTTATTCTAGAACTGTAACACCATTTATAGGAGCAGTAACAGTATTCTGGAACTGCAACTGTAGTTCCTCTGTATTGTTGCTGTACAAGAAGATGCGAAGATTTCCTTCAGCCGTAGGCTAGGAACCACCCATAGGGAGTTGCCCTCTTCTGTACTATTTTTGCTATAGCTGGATGATTTTTCTCTGTAGCAATTAAAGTCCTGTATAACTCCTGGCTTGTTGTGTTATATGTTTCTGCTTAAAAATACCAGGTTAGTTATTTTTCTGCCATCACTTTCCCGTTGTCTCTGAGGCATGGGCAAGCATAGTTGCTGCTGTATGGATGAGACTTGCTCTGTGCTGATGCTGCTGGCTCAGTGTTGCTCATCTTGTATTCATAGAGAGGGAGAGTAAATGTCTGTGCACAGTGCAGTGTCTGAAGGATCTTTTTTTCTGCTTGCTAGTTTGCCCTTATCTCAAACACATAACATGTCATTGTTCTGCTCATCGTTGCTTTGCTACATTGGTCCCAGTTCTGAAAACATCTGTGACGAAGTACAGTCATATGCCAGGACATGGTGCTCACTTCATTACACATGGTGGGGCTGCTTCCTTTATCTGTGAAGTGCCGCTGACACTGTCACTCACTTACTGAATTAAGGCACTGAGGGTCCGGGCTGTGAGGGAGACAGTTCTTTCAGCCACAATAGGAAATGGTGAAGCCCTCTAAATGGGTTGATGTTAAGTGTATCAAGCAGATCTCAGCCATGCTGTCACACTAGATGACCTGATCTAGTCTGTTAATCTGCTGTTAAAAAAATAAGCCTTTTGAGATCTTTTCCTGCACACAGGGTGCAGAATATCAGAAATTTGTCTAGCTGGAGGTTGGATGAGCCTTGTGATTTCTGAATACCACTAGTGTCATTGTTCTTCTGCTCATTGTTGTTTTGCTGCATAGGTCCCAGTTCTGAAAACCTCTACCGTAGTCTGACTTCAATAATTGCATGATTGCTGTCTGTGGTAAGAGCAAGGACAACGACTTTCTCAGTGCTAGAACAGGAACTCTTGCTTACAGGAGGGTGTTAGAGATGCTAAGGTAAAAGGTGCATTGGATTTTACTTTTGTTTGAATATAGCAGAACATGTCCCCTTGTCCCTGCTTAATCATTTGCCCTGTTTTACATCACTTCCTGCGTCAGCATGGCTGGAAAAAGCCTAAACTAGCCACTTGTACTATGGGAACGTAAACATGCTAAGAGCAAGGATTATAAACAGATATGTCTACAGCTGCTAAGCCTCCTGTGTGTTAACCTGCAGAAGACCTTCAACTAAACAGTGTCACATTTTCCAAGTAAGCCCAGGTATTATGATATCAAGAATTGATTTTTTTCTGTTGCTTGTTGATGTCTTTTTGTTTCATCATTGTCTTTTCTGCATGCTGCTGCACATTTACTTTTTCCTTGCCCTGAGGGCAAGGAGCAAAGACAACTTTGTGAGTAATCATAGTTCTGATGAGACTCTTAAGGAGCTTGCTTCCTCTGTAATGCAAGACCTAATTCTGAATTTGTCTATGGAAAGGGAGAGTGCAGACTACCGGAAGTTGTAGAAGCTGTTGGACAAGTCCGTCAGAGTGACAGCAGGAGATGCAGGCAGACTTACTCTGCCTTGAGGATATAAATCTCTTCTAACCACATCTTTTGCTGTAGTTAGCTCAAGACTGTGCCTGTAAGTACAACAAAGCAAGTCAAGTCTGCTGTACCAGTGGAGCTCCTCAGAATTTGTCTGTCAGTCACAAACACTTTGAAGATATGTTTTCCTTCCTCTGGTCCCATCATCTCTTTCCCAAGAAGCACTGTAAAATAAAGTTTCTTGCTTACAGAATCATAAAAACTTCAGTGAACTTGCTTCTGAGCGCACAGGTTGCCCATCTGCATTTGATGAAAATACGTTGGCGTGGTAATAAATACTGTGGGGCAAATTGAATGGTTTGGATGTGTAGGTACTGTGACTTTGGCATGCAGTGTCTTGAAGGCAAATCACAGCTAACATCTGTTTAGCTGAAAAATCCATCCCTTGTGAAGATACTAGGTAGGGGAAGGAAGACTGGAAAGCTAAGTGTTTGTAAAGTGAGGCACTATGTTTTAATGTACTTACTTGTTTTTATCTAGGAAGAATTTTTGAGGAAGAGAAGAAGGTATAAGAGAAGTATGTGTAGGAGTTTCTTAATGATTATTATGCTGGGGAAAGAAGGAACCTCACATGGCCAGGTATTGCTGGTAGCATAACTGCTGTTGTCTCATCTGGCAAAGACATAGAGGCTGCACAGATTGCCCGATCAGCCATTTTGAGACCTGTTGGACTTGTACCAGCATGAAGCTTCATCATATACTGCTTTTTTAGCTACTCTCCTGGTATCAGGCTGGCATTGGTGTACCTAGAGAAACTGTTGGTCACATAAGAAAGTATTTTTGAACAGATGGGAATTAGGAAAAAGATGAAATAAGAGAAGGATTATGTGTGTGAGGAGAGGCAACAGCAGAAGCCTTGCTCCCAGCTTCTGAGCAGTGTTGAGGACTCAGCTGGAATCAGCTGAAGCCATAATATCATCTCAGTTGTCACCTGGCATGTATGAGGATACAGTAATATCAAACATGGACCTGGGAGATGAGGGCATGAAACGGAGCAGCACTGCACCTTTACACAGGCTCTGACAGCAAAACGCACTTCTTTCTTTGCACTTGACCTTTCATTGCAACCATCGCATTACAAACCTCAGTAAGCAGAAGAGTGGATGAAAAGGCCATCTCCTCACTTCATTCATCAGTTAGGTGTGATTTCCAGCACGCCAGCTTTGGTATGTTGAGATCTCACTTTGTTTACCAGACAGGATTTCAGCAAAGTCCTTGGGTGTCATCATGAGGACTTTCTTGTTTAGACTAATTCAGTCTAACTTCTGTTTACATTTACGTTTATGAGCAATTTCTCTGTAATATTTTAGTTTTCATAACCATTTATCATTGCCTTGAACTTTTTTAAAGACTTTTGCAGTATATAATTCAGCAGATTTGGAAACAGAGCGAGCAGCTCTCCAAACTTTCTCGGCTATTGGAAGCTGTCTAGTTTCAGTAGCAGAGATATGTCAGATTAATTTATACTATGAAAAGGAGGATAAATTAACTGCTACTAAGCTTTATGCTGCAGTGGACAGACCTTGTTCAGTATCTGAAACAGCAAGTTTCCGATTTCTGTGCTGTATAGCAGTCTGTGGTACAGATAACATGCACTCTGGGAGCTTGTGATTCTCTTCCTGATTAGTAGCTTTGAGGTTTGGGAGCCACCCTGAACCGTACAGGCAAGAGATAACAGGAGGAAGCAAATGTTTCTCCTCATTTTGGTGCATGTTTCCAGAGCAGACTGAACTGAGTTCTCAAACATATGGTAGGCAGCATGAACAACTGAAGAAAGCTCATTTTGTTTCTTCTTGTATTGCCTAATAGATAAAATGTCCTTTTTATAGGTAAAGAAGTGTTATTTTTCTTTCTGGAGGGCAAATGTTTTAAGGTTTTCTGAGATGCGATTAGAGGGAGGAAATGGAGAAGTTTATTTGTTTGATACAACTATTGAAAGCAGTATTGCGATAAGCAATGCATTTCACTAAAGAGACAATGTAAAAGATATGCAACAAACGAGAAGGGAATTTTTGGGAATTTATGGCTTAATTAACATTCTGTCGGTGGCATCTTCCATTAAAACATGTCTGTCTGGATTTCTTAGGCTGCCTTCTAACAGGGTGTCTAAAAGAGGGTATTTTAGGAGCTTCACATGTTATAAATGGTAGTGGCTCATGCTTCAGTCCAGGTAGAAACTTGGAACTCTTCACTTAAAAAGTGAGATAATTATTGCAAAAGAGAAGTTCTGTTGACTGACTTGAGACTGAACATCTTGAGCACAGGCTTTAAGGACATGAATTTTCTTGGATTAACACCATGAACAGACTAGTGCCTTCTCTGAACACTAAGGAAAAAGGTAGGATTTTAAGCCACAGTATATGGCTGTAAGAATATTTCTGTCCCTTAACTCAATCTATGTTATGTTTTGCGTGCTCTCTAGACCCATCTGTTCTGATGAAATTTGGTAAGCCTCCCAATACTGTGTTACCACTGGTGTACTGTAAGTTTGCCTCGCTGCTGGAGAGTTTTGGATGCTATGTGAAAGCAGCAGCTGTTACTTCCTTTAAAAAAAAAAAAAAAAAAAGAAGAACAAAACAAAACAAAGCACAAAAACCACACACACTTGTAGCTTTTCTCATTCCTTCTAACTATAGTTCAGATTCCGGGAACTGAAGAGCTAAGATTAAAATTTTGCATGTGAGAACATGGATTTACTTAGACCACATTGCAAAGAAGTACATTGCCAAGCTAGTAATTGTTCTCTCAGATGAAATTAGAGATGAAATAAAATGGTATATAGAAGGTTTTTTTTTCTTTTTTTAAAATAAAACTAAGTCAAATATTTAGAGTATTTCCCCCTAACCAAACTGTTTTTTAAAAAAAATCATTGATGTTTTTGCTTTGGAGGAGTGCTGGATTATAAATGAAAGCTATAAATGAAAACTGTAAAATGTCTATCTCCAGATTACTTTATTAGAAAATCCTGTATACCAGGAATTAGAAAATCCAGTATACCGTGTAAGACACTGCATAACTTTACCTTCTTTAATTACAAACCCAGTATGATTGTTTCTAAAATAGCAGATACACCTGCATACCCAAGAGGAAGCAGAACTGAGATAAGGAGAGGCTTTTGTATTCCTTTGAAAGCTTAAGGTTAACAGTAGATAGTGTTACAGCAGCACTGGAATTTCAGGGCAAAATACTGTCCAAGTGAAAAGCACCTTCCTCTTGGAATATGTTTTTCAAGGTTTCAAGTGCACACACCATTATTTAAAGGAATTTTTATTCTCCCCTTGAAACCATTTGTTCCCTGCTTTTTCCCCACTATGTGGTTATTGCTTCTTGTTCCACTAAGAATTCAGGTAAACATCTCTTAAAGAAAGACTATGCTTCCATTTGATTCTGCAGCCCTGTGGGACTATTATCCAGGGAGAGTTCAGCTTCAGGCAGATGAATACCTGAGGCAGCAGCAGTGATCCATGTCAGCTGCCATCTTTCGTGATCCTTTCTCACATGCTTTCTATAAAGCACTCAGGAAAGCAATGAGCTTTTTGTGTGTGCCCGGTTCGGTAGCACTGCACCTCGGCAGAGCAGTCCAGTGTTTCCATGGGGTACGGTGCTTACAGTCTGCAGTCCCTGAGCTACACGTGAACAGCGAAGCAGATACACAGAAGAGGAGGTTGAAAGCCTGCTGCCCTCCTTCCATCCAGAGAGGCAAAAGGTGTCTCTGCCTGGCTAAAAGATTACTACTGCTGAGTTAGTAATAGATTAATATGTGATTACTTCATTTGGGTTTAGAGGAAATATCTTTATTTCCTCACGGTCTCATTGCTAATTTGGAAAATTTTACACCTGATGCCTGTTCTGATGTTGTGGTTTGCTTCTTTGAAAAGGGAAGTGTCATCTCAATTAGATAATGTTTGCATCAAGGACATCATATTTGATCTTGCAAGTTTTAGTAACTTCAGGCATGTAATATTCTGGTAGGGAGAGGCGATACCACCTCAGTTTTTCATATAGGGCATTGAGAAACATACTTCTAGTATCAAATGTACGAAATCACACAGGGCATCCCCAGGGGAGCTGGGAACTGAGGCAGGTGTTGAAAGCTCCAGGGTAATGTCCTGATCCGTGGGACAGACACCTTTGCTGGTTCTTGAAAGACAGAAGTGTGGCTGATTAAACAGGGAGGGCGTGTTGCCTGCTTTTCAAACAGCTCTCTGCTGCAGCAGGTCAGAGCACTCTTAGAATGTGTAGATTTGTCACAGAGATTTGATTAAAATTGAGTTTCTGGGAACTCACTCCAGCCTCATCTGTTCTGTTGAGCTGAAAGTTTAACAGCAGTGTTTCCAGGGCTGTGCTAATCTTCCTTGTTGTTGCTGGTGCTGATCAAGATGTCTTGGCATGGTCAAAGGTATTTGCAGGACATTAAAACAGGGAAAATGGAAAAACAAATTAAAAACTTTGGAGTATCCTTTAAAAACTATGTTAAATGGATGAGGAAAAAAAAACTTAAAAGCATAGGTTGTTTAATACATAAATATGGAAAATCTGATAACAGCAGTTGTTACAGATGAGATAAAAATAAATTGTAAGATACCTTAAGTATTAATTAAATGGCTGGAGGCCAAAAGCTGCTTTCTGCTCTCAACAGTGTAATCCCATCGGAATACCAGTTGGAGTAAAAGGATCAGGATTTGGCCCTACATCTACCAGCCACTACCAAATAAGGCTCCTTGCAGAATTCAGTAGCAGAGTTGATGGGAATCCAGACACAGTGGGAGGAAGCTGTCGTTCTCTCAGCCTCCTCAATGCAAGGGCAGAGGATTCAGTTTTCTTCCTCAAGGTATAATTTTCACTTTCCCATGTCCTGAAGTACTTGTACCGGTACTTTCTACTGGCTTTTCCTGCCTGCTTGGCCAAGATCTCCATGACATTTAGCAGTATGGGAAGGATGGGGTGGTTATGATTGCAAGGATGAGATCCACAGCTGTATTCTGGATGTGCTTTCCCTTACGTTGACTATTGTACTAGCACCGATTGCGCCTTCCCAGCCTGATACTCTCATATCAAATGGCCCTGACATGCCGCTATGGTAAGTGCCTGGCTCATTCTACCTGCTGGTGAAGTGGATGGGTGGGCTTAGATGGGCAGTGGTGGTTTTTGGTAGTAACCTGGGTCTCTTTGGTTGAGTAGGAGTGTTGCTTGAGCTCTAGTGGTACAGGCTGCAGCATTAGAGGGTTCCGTGTACAGCATTATGATTCAAAATGAGGTTGTATTGCTGTGTTTCAGCATCAGAGCCATGTGCTTCTCAGTTAAGACAGGGGATTCTGTGGGGCTCGTGTGTAGCTGTGTGACAGGCACGTCTCAGAGCTGAAGGTTTCACAGCAGGTAACATGTTGACATTTTTTGTGTATCAAGATGTAGTTATGTACGTATAATTTAAGATGGTGAAAAATAACAGCATATTTTTCATGTTTGTACTTAATTATATGAAGTTCATGTTTAATTATTACCCTTTACAATTTTATTCCATTCCAAAGTTTTCAGGTAGCTTTTAAACTGTTGCTTAAATTTTGTCTTTGATTATCTCTGTGGATGGATTTGAGCCCTTATCTTCCAGCTTTGCTATAGTTTTTGGGATGACTTGAGTTTTGTGCTCAGTTCCCTTGTGATAAATGTCTTTGGGAAAGATGCCTGGAGCCTATGGAAAGCATACTGAGGGCTTAAGCAGTTAGCATGCCAGGAGTTGTCCAGCTACTAACTCATCCTGAATCAGTGTACTGGTGTGTTTTTCATTGTGTCTTCTAAGTAGCTGACCAGAGTATTAATCTATTTTAAGTGCTTTGCTTGGAGCTCGCTCTCTAACTGAGCTCATTTTGCCAGGGAGCTGTGTGATGATACGCTGGTATGTTGTATTTCCTTTCCCATATACGTGCAACTTTTCGGCGTGCTTTCACATTGTTTTTTCTTTGTTAATTTGTCCGCTTTAGGTCGAGTGCTCATCCCTTTTAGAAGAGAATCATTCACAATAGTAGCAGTTGAACATGGTATCAAAAAGAAGCACGTTCAAAGACCTGTTCTTTGTTTACTGACTGCAGCATTAACTAATGAAGAATGAAATGTTTTAAGCGTTTATCTGTGCCAAGGCAGATTCTAACTCAAGCTGTTTTCAGTGTTTTATTTCTCACAAGCTCCTGTTTTTCACTGCTGATCTGTAGAATAAGCTTGCATTTCCTGTTTCAGTGTCATCTCAGTTACACTATGGATGGATCGCTGCATGCTGCTCTGAATTCTGCTTGTCTGAGTAGTTGTCGAGAGGCCGAGCTTGCCCCTAGTCTCTCCCTGGGTGTGCAGAGTCAAGCTGATTCAGCAGAGATGGAGGTTACAAAAGAGGGAGGATTGGGTGAACAGTTGTTAGAGGAGGTTTTGTAGCTTTCCCACATGGCTGTATAGAGGTCTGTGCTGTGACCTGACATGGGTACTTTCCAGTTTACAAAGCATAGGTTATTAAAGCAAAATTCTATTAAACAATATACACTAAAAGCCTAGACAGTACACCCTTCATCAGTAGAGAGCTCGGCTTCTGTTACTCGATAGTTGACTCACAGCCCTAACTTCTAGTTTGACATTTGATTCTTGTGGCTGACCTCTGATTTTCTTTTCTTTTTGCCCAATTCTGGAGTCCTTCTGTTGCAGTGAGTTCACATAATGTCTTACCCTTTTGATACTAGTGGAAGAAATCTTAATGCAATTGTCACTTTTGCAAGAGCTAAGCACGTTTAATGTAGAATGCCCAGACAAGACTACACGACCTGTACATTCCATGTGTGCTCCTCTATAGATCTGTATGGCTCTCAGTGTGTCCCATAGTTAGAGTTACTTTACTGATCCAGATTTCCCCCAGCAAGCTTCCTGGACTTAATTTCCAGGGTGTGACCACTGCCTGGTGGAAGGATGTTGCTCTTGGATTAGCTTGTTAACCCCTGGCCTTTTGACCTTTCATGTCTTACTCTATGGGGTTAGTTAGATTTATTCCTGTAGTTTCTTTGTCGGATTGGCTATATTTCATTTGAATTCTAAATAATTATTAGTTCTGTATTTATGATCACATAGGGCTTTTATGGAACCAGCTAGTAAAACTGTTTTACCTGCAATGAAGTACACCACTCCAGGTTTGTGTCTGCCCCAGGACTACCTTGCCGTGTTTACGTGTCTTCAGATCTACTCCCATCTTTTTTGCCACAGGGACTCAGTGAAGTTGCTTGGTCCCTGGGGGTCAGCTGCCTGTAAAATTCCTTAGCAAGCATATATAAAGATAGCCTGTCAGTTCCGCATATGCTTTTTCATTTTGTTTTCTCCTTCTCTGTGCATTTGGTGCTTTCCTCAGTGTTATTTGTTGTTTGGCATCAGCACCCTGCTCGAAGTTTTATAGCACATACAAATAAAAGCAGCCTGTGCCCTGAAGTTTCTACATTCTGAAGACACATGGAAAACAGAGAAATCCAGATGCTGAGGACTTTGGTATTTGGGATTCTTTAGTTGCTGTTTAAATAGTTGTGAATGATTTTGCTTTTACCTTTTACACAGTTCTTTTCTTTGCTTCATAAAGAAATATCAGTGGAGCACAATTCTTGTTTCAGATATGCTGCACTGAATAAGTGCCCCTAAGAATATGTCATGAGCTCAGCTGTAAAATAGGCTGCATTGTTCTTCCTCTCTCTATATCGAACACAGTTGGAAGCCTCCCTGTGCCAAAGGACACTCTCCAGCCTGACAGCTGGTTACGGGTCATAGTTGCCTTCTGCCTGGCTATTGGGGTCTTGTTTTCCAGATTAGGAAATTAGTTATATCAAGGGCCTTGCTTCCAAATGGGGCAAGATGCTTAAGCTTCAGGAAAGGGTGGGCTACTCCTGTGTTTTACATAGTGAGCAGTACTTTGTGCAGGAAAACAAGGGATGCAGTCTGAAAGTATCTGAAATCTGACATGATCATTCTTAGCTTTTTGCTAGAATCATTCAGGTTATCAGTATAGAAAGCATCTCATCTGTGTAGGCTGGCTCTCTGATCTCGTGTTGTGGGTTATTGGATAGAGACACCTCAGCTGCAAAAAATACAATCTTGTCTTGCTGGTTTTGTGAACAGCACCTGTTAATCTTTGGCTTCTTGTTCTTACGAGGTGGGACTGCGTGAAGGGAAGCAGTGAAGCACAAGTCTCTCCCTGGCTTAAGTTCTTAATTTTTTTGAAACCATTCCCATTGAGGTCAGTGGCAAAACTTTTCTTTTGTCGGTTCGGGATTAGGCCTAAACTCTGCACCCATTTTGACAGGAGAAATCTGAGAAAATACTATTTCTCTTCCTAAATGTCAAGTTTCAAAAAGGGATGACTTGGGGGGAGGGTTATGTATTGCTTGCCATGAACTGATTTTTTTTCTGCAGGAAGTCACTTTTCTTCAAGGCCAAAGATAAATAGTGAAATGCTAGAAATTTTCTAAGGCCCTGCCTTTCATCTGTCTAATTGTGTTCATTGCGGAGACACTTAAGACTCTGCTATGTGCAGTGTTGCTTTAAATTGTCAGTTTGTTCAGTAACATTTTTTACACTGTCTTGCAATATTATAAAAGGGGGTCACCGTTGAAACTAGTAGCACATAATTTTAGGCTTAATCCAAGAAGATACTTCATTTTTTCAGTGTTGTCTGCCCATGGAGTGTCATGCCACAGGACATGACTCTCGAGAGAAACTCAGCTCTACAGAAAGCAGTAGAGATACTTTCATCACAAACAATTTTTATATTTATCCTTGATTGGATACACATAATCAAACCTCATGATGTTTCAGGGCATTAGGTTTTCCCGGTGGATCCAGTATATGACACTAAAAATAGCTTTAACTCTCTTTTTTGTTATGGGAGAAATAATTTTGCTTTTGTCTTGATGAATGACATGCCTAGTAACCTGATCAGAGTAGATCTTCAAATAAAAAAGCTACAGGGCAGAAATAACTGTTTGCGGGGCCCTTTTCTTTCATTTCTGTCACTTTGCTGTCAGGCCCGTTGCCCAGTTAATTTTCTTCAGCTGCATTCCTGTTCAAGTAGCAAGTCCTTTGGCTGTAAAATGAAAATAGAGGAGGAGAAATGCAGCAGTGCCTGAATCATTTTATAAAGTCGTCTTGATCTTATCTCCAGCCCTTTCCGCCCAAACCCACCAAACTCTTTACTGAGCAGTGTGCCTATAAATAGAACAGCCGCTCTCGTGCAGAGATGGGCAGCTCTGAAGCAGAGACTTGTTTTCTCTGTGCAGTGCGTGCATGCAGAGCTCGCTTCTCACTGGCCTTTCATGTCTGATTTATGTAGCCCTGAGGTTTTCTGTAGATAGAGCCTGGCAAATGACATAAACTGCCACTTAGGGAGGGGCAAGGTGACCTCTGGGATTGTTGCCTTTTGGTTAACAACAAATATAGATATA
>JAAGNO010011406.1:12537-40311 GCA_033439905.1 Ceryle rudis
TTCCACCACCTCTCTGGGCAACCTGTTCCAGTGTCTCACCACCCTCATGGTGAAGAAATTCTTCCTAATGTCTAACCGGAATCGATCTCTCTCTAGTTTTAACATATTCCCTCCAGTCCTATCACTGCCCAACAGCCTAAAAAGTCCCTCCCCGGCTTTCTTGTAGGTCCCCTTCAGATACTAGAAGGCCACAATAAGGTCTCCCCGGAGCCTTCTCTTTTCCAGGCCGAACAACCCCAACTCTCTCAGTCTGTCCTCATAGGAGAGGTGCTCCAGCCTGCTGAACATCTCAGTTCACTAGATGATTCACTAGTGAAACAGATTGACCTACTATCTGTAAGGCATTCATTGAAAGGATGCTTTCATTAATTTAATAGAAGTTTCTACTGGGTACTTGCTAAACACTTCCTTTATGGTCCAGGGAAGGTTCTTCTCAGTCATGTACATATATACACACCTTTCTGCTGCAATTCCACCTCTTTGTACTTTCAGCTGAAAGACTGAAGACTCTAGAATCTGTAGTTGAGATTACATTTGATTTTTTCCTGAAATTTCCCATTGTCAAGTCTATAGCAAAGAAAATGTTTTGCACAAGAATTCTCACATTGGAACAGCACATATTGTTACAGTGCAGTAAGTGCTGGGAAGGAGCGTTCTTCAGCTTCAGGCCAACTGAGAATACCTACCATTTGTAAAGTGGAGGAGAAGAGGTGGAACAGTTTTGTTAGTCTTAGTTCTGACATCCATTGCTACTAATTCTCCTGCAACCCTACTTGATTTAAGTAGCAACACACATTATACTGGCAGCACATATCCATACCTGTAAGAGTGGAAAAAGAATAGCAGCAGTTCTTGATGACATCAGAGAGTTTTAATTGGACACTACAGAGCCTCAAACAGACCTAATCTCAACCAGGTGGAGTATAGCACCTCCAAGAACTACAAAGACAGCACTATATATACACTTTTTCTTCTTGTGGAAAGGTAAAGCTCTAGAAAGATGGAAGGAATTGCAGAGGGCTTAAGAGACAGCTGGAAAAAGTTGAGTGCAAAGGTTTCACAGAGCTGCATTGCATCGTTATCACATAGCTTCTGGAGAGTATGCCACATCAAAGCAGATCAGAAATCACTGAAAACCCTGGTTCTTTTTTGTGTTTGCCCTTGAGCTCTCACATTACCCATCCTGTACCTCCAACACTGCTACAAGTTACAAACACAGAAACCAAACGCAGATTTGTTATGTAAAACAGAAAATAAAGCACAGCACACTTAAGTGCAGTCTTGCTGCCTGCTAGTTCAGGATTTGTGCGAAAAGACCGAGGAACTCTAGAGACACCACCCTCTTCCCACGCTGCCCTTCCTTACCTGTGTACATAAAACAGGCATCCTCACCAGCTATCTAGGACTACAGGGCTGGATTGCTACATGCCTACAGGTGAGCTTGATCTATCCTATTCTTTACACACAGCTCTTGTACTAAACTCTGTTTGTCATTTCCGGAGAATGCTACCTACTAGGAGTCCTTTATCTCACATGGTAAAGTCTCATCTTGTACAAAATGGTTGGTTTAGGGTACGAGTTGGCAGACTTGAGGATTCTCCTCCCAGGGTTGCCTAATGGTCAAGTACCACCATTTTCACTCCTTCATAAATACCGGATTTGTTCAACTAACAATGAAAAAAAACCAAACAACCTTATTCTTTTAAGTTCTACTGATTATACAGTAATTTTGTCCACACTTCACTTGTTACCCATAAGGCAGCATCTACAGGGTTAAAGCAAGATTATGTGAAGATTATTCTTCTCTCAATTGCATAGTTAGAGACCTGACCTTGGCTCAAAAATACCTCCTACATTTTCAGAATCCTTCAAGCCTTACAATTCCTCACAACCATGGGTGTCTAGCATTAAAACCAAAGTAGTAATTAGTATGACTCGGTTCATGAAAAGACCAGGCTTTGCATCCTACCTACCACATTCCTTTCAGCCAAGTGCTGATACCTCAGTTAGGAAGAAAATTGAGGAAAACACAGGTAGGATTAATTGGTGCTTAAAAGGCACAAACTGACAAACCACACAACCACTGACAGCCAGCTCTGCTGTGTGAAAGGCTCTTGTGTCTGGCTAGACTTGTTCTGGTTTAGATTCTAATCCTGTGGAAGCCAAACTTCGCGTTCTAGGAATGTTTTTCTCATGTAGAGACTTAATGAAGAAACCCTACACTTCAGTGAAGGACACAGTGAGGGGGAAGGGCAGGAGGAGATCTTATCCACAGAAGGGCATGAATTTATTTTTAATGGAAAATGAGGCCTGGCAAAATCAAAGCAGGAAACCCATGAAGGAACAGGTCTGCAACATTCACTTGTGTCCAGGTTCTGCTGCCAACATTCCTTCCTGTGGTCAAAAATGGTATAAGCAACAAGCAATTCCACTTTGTTACTTGACCCAAAACTAGGGAAAGGTACCATTTTTAAGATGTTGGTCAGTCATTCCAGTTCAGCTCTCGGAAACAGAAATACAAATTCACATACTATGTACTTTCATGGTGAGAAGCAAATTGCATCATTATCAAAGCTCTAAATCAAACCAAAACACCTCAACCAATAAATGCCTGGACAACCAAACAGAAACTAAGCCTTCCCGTTACTTCCAATTGCCATGCTACCTCTTGATAAACTGTAAGCCCCTTCACAGTTGAACAATTTCTCAGATAAGACAACAGCTCTCACATCAACTCTTGAAAGCAGTCAAAGAGGGAAAAGTTCATTATTGTTTGAGGGAGAGGAAGTCTCACATTCACCTTTGTCCCAGCAGTCCCTGGCCAGAGAAATAAACACTGACAACAAGCATTTGTGTTTCTCCATAAAGACAGCCATGCATTGCAACAAAAGGTACACCCATAGGGGGATAAAGAGCAATCATTTCCCAAGAGAAATGCAGACATATGAAAAATATTCTGCTCATGCTCAATGAATGCCAAGGAAAACTTCATGCTGGACTATGCTGTATAACTTGCATATACTAATGGAAAGAAAAACTGGTTTTAAAGAAATCACCCCTAAAATCTTCTGTGTTTGACCATTTTAATTCAGGCACTGTGATAATAGATCTGATCCCAGTACTTTCACAGACGTGATTATGTCACAGGGTATTTAACCTTCCAGCTTTCTAGAAGATTACCCCCTCTCCCTCACAGAAAAAAAATGATCAAATGATGATGTTAACAGGTGATTTAACCTAAAGGTACCTTTTTGCTATTAAACCCAAAATGTAAATTCCACTGCCAAGTACCATAAGATGTAACAATATCCAAACCACATTGTGTTGTACATGGCTTTAGTTTTAAATAGAAGATTCTTAACTGAGAAGGATCTGCTAGCACTTCAGAGGACTAAAAATTAGCCATGTCATCTAGTAATGATTGGTTGGGCTTTTTTTTTCAGAAGAAAATTTAAGAATTATATTTAATTATTTCAGATATGAAATAAGCTGTTTCTTCTAAATTTGCATATTAACCTACCACTTGCACTCTAATTTAAATGGGAGATTTAAAACCTTTTTGATCCAATTCTAGAATGTGGGAAGAAGCAAAATTGTACATCAGCAGAACATGGAGTACTGTCAAGTACTTTTACTAGTCACAGCTACAACCTGAAAACCGTAGAAATTATTTCCTACCATGATTAACACAAAACTTCATTAATTAAAGCAACCACCTTCATTTTCTAGGAGAGGGAAAAAAGAAAAAAAAGTGATCCTGTGCTAGCTGTTTCCTCTAAAACAAGCAGAAGTCCACTGAAAAAGCTTTTCATAAAAGCACAGATCATTTCTGCTGCCAGAAACAGCAACAACAGAAACAAAAAACCCACCACCAAACAAAGCCAGATTCTACCACCACAACTCTTAGGAGGCTCCTTCTGTTTTATGTGTTCTCTGCCAAGAGAAAGCACAGTCACTGAGAAAGAGCGAGTTTCTTTATACAGTGAAAATGAAGACTTTTTTTAACCTTTATATTATTAAGGTAAAAATAAATTATAGCTGAAAAACTCCAAACCAGCTGTAGACACGAGTATACAGAGCACTGTTTAGAGATAACTACTGTAAGACAGCCTTAACTCTTGCCAGAACTTGTTACAGTTGAACTCTATTGCTTCTGAAAGCCTGGTAGTACCTTTTGTAAACATAAGTAACCAGTAGAAGTACAGGAGGATCAAGTTAGGGAACATTTAAACAAACTAGACAGACACAAATCCATGAGACCTGATGGAAAGCACTTCTGAGGGCTGAGTGATCTGGAGAATGCCATGGCAAGGTCACTCTCAATTGTCGTGGTGAGGTCATGGCAATCAGAAGAGGTCCTTGATGACTGGACAAAAGCAAAAAAAGACACCTGTGTTCAAGAAGGGCAGTGAGGAAAATCTAGGAAGCCACAGCCTCGCCTCAAACCAGGAAAAGCGACAGTGCTTCCTAAAAAACCATTTTCAAGCCAAGAAGGGAGTCAGTAGTGTGGATTTATAAGGGGAAGTCATGCCTGACCAGCCTGACAGACATCGATAATGAAATAGCTGGCTCAATGGATGAGGGGAGTACAGCAGATGCAGTTTATCCGGACTTCAGTGAGACTTTAAACTCTGTTTCTCATAGACACCTTCGCAGACAAACTGATGAAGTACAGACTAGCTAAATATACAGTGAGACAAACTGAAAACTGACTAACTTATTGGGTTCAAAGCACTAGGATCAGCAGCATGAAGTACAGCTGGAGACCTGTCTCTAGCAGTGACCTGGATGATGGAACAGAATGCACCCTCAACAAGTTCATAAACACAAAATATTCAAAAAATACAAAAATGGGAGGAGTGGCTGATACATCAAAGGATTGCTGCCATTCAGATGGACCTCAACAGGATGACAAATGAGCCAACAAGAGCTGCAGGAAGACAGTTCAATAAAAGGAAATGCAGAGTCCTGCACCTAGGGAAGTATACCCAGCTGGAAAGCAGCTTGGCAGAAAAAGATCTGAGGGCTCTGGTGGACATAAAGTTGAACATGAGCCAGCAACGTGCCCTCACAGCGAAGAATGCCAACTGTGTCCCAGCCTGCGTCACTGGCAGGAAGCACTGCTGGAGGGTTAAGAGTTGATCTTTCCCCCACTACTCAACACTGGTGATGCTGCATCTGGAGTACTGGGTCCAGTTCTGGGCTCCTCAGTACAAGAGGGACATGGGCACACTGGAGAGAATTCTGCAAAGTGCCACAAATATGATTAAGGGCTGGGAGTATCTGACACAAGGAGAGACTCAAAGCAAGGATAATTTACTCTGGAGAAGAGAGGGCTCTGGGGAAATCTTAATGTGTATAAATACCTGGAGAGGAGAGAGAGGGGATTAAGACCGAGCCAGACTCTTCTCAGTGACAGACAGTGAACAGAGAAGAGGGAAGGTGCACAAACTGAAATATAAGCGTTTCCATTTAAACATAATATCTTTCCTTTTTTTATATTGTTTTTGTTTTGTTTAACTCTACAGGTGACTGAGCACTGGAAAATGCTGTCCAGGGATGTTGTAATGTCTCCATCTTTGGAGGTGCTCAAAAGTCATTGTTCTGGGCAATCTGGTCTAGTTGACTCTGATTTGAGCAGTGGGTTGGATTAAAGATCTCCAGAGATGTCACTTTCAATCTGTGAGATTGTATACTGCAGGCTGTAAAGCAGACATATAGTCAGAAATTGATTGGAAACTGTCATAATGTAATTATACTGCCTTTACCGATCTCTACTGGCAGTCCAGTAATCCAGAAGAGAGCAATTTCTCAGCAACAGGCTCTGCAGTGAGAGCACCTATGCTCTCAAAACTTGCTAAAAACAGATGAGGACCTTCAAGCTTCTTGGCTACAAAAGAGCACAATCAAACATGAACTCAAGGAGGAAGGTCAGCTACTAGATCTTCTTGACATACAAGAGCATATTGTTAGTTTCAACTTAATGCTAGCAAGGCTAACTGGAATTGAAATAATTCTGCTCCAAGAGTTTTATTTATACTTCTTTTAGTTAATCCTAAAGTTCCCAAAATTCTAAAAGCATGACTCATAGAAGTATAATATCAACAATTTTCATCACATATTTCTGCAATAGTTTATTTTTTCCATTATCTTAGGGTGTTTAAAAAATAAATATATACAAAGTCATGAGACCTCACCTGCAGTACTGTGTCCAGCTCTAGAACCCTCAGCAAAGGGAAGACATAGACATGTTAGAGTGGGTCCAGAGGAAGGCCCCAAAAACTACCAGAGGGCTGGAACCCCTCTCCTGTCCAGGCAGGCTGAGAGAGTTGGGGTTCTTCAGCCTGGAGAAGAGAAGACTCCAGGAAGACCTTATTGTAGCCTTTCAGTACTTAAAGGGGGCCTGTAAGAAAGATGGGGACCATCTTTTTAGCAGTGCCTGTTCCAACAGGACAATGGGTAAAGGTTTTAAACTATAAAAGGTTATATTTTGACTAGATATAAGAAATTATTTATTTTTACAATGAGGATGGTAGTTGCTGTATGTTATGCATTTTCATCTATCAATTCTGAAAACAGACACATTAGAAAACCAACTTTTCCCATTGAGCAAAGAGCTACTAAAATCAGAACAATAACCAATATGCCACTATAGGTTCCTCTGTCCAAAAACCCATGTACATAAACGAAACCTGGGACTGCATTTTCAGCAAGCAGTGCTATTGAGCACAGGAAGGAGAGAGATACTCAATGCCATGCAGCTCCCTACTATTATTACTCAGTTCAAATAAATACAGATACATGTGTTACACATCCATTTGGATGGACAGGTAGTCTTACGACATGAGTTTTTATTTATTTTTACAATGAGGGTGGTAGAACACTGAGGCAGGTTGCCCTGAGAGGTGGTGGATGCCTCATCACTGGAAACATTCAAGGTCAGGTTGAACAGGGCTCTGAGCAACCTGCTGTAGTTGAGGATTTCTCTGCTTACTGCAGGGGGTTTGGACTAGATGACCTATAAAAGGCCCTTCCAATCCAAAGCATTCCATGATTCTATGCTGATGTCACAAGCAAATTCCTTATAGACTGTCAAAGAAAAGGCAAATGGAATATGGAGAATAGAAATATGTTTTACTAAGTCCTACAGAAAAGATGATCTGTTCAGTACTTACGGTGACCAACTGCTGCCTTTTGACTTGCACTCCAGTGGTGAGCTAGACCAAGCACTACCATCATGTTAGTAACAACCCAATTACATATTTCATCACAAAAGCTGTGAGCACCATAAGAGAAAGCGTATGTATTTGAGTTCCTTCATCAGTTCCTACCACTGCTTTATGATCTCTCAAGGATAAGATTTAATGAAATACTAGTTTTTCAAGTAATTATTAGACAATTTAAGAAGGAAAAACCTTCCAAGCTCCTCTATCTCATGCAGTATACAGAAAGAGGATTGTGTGCAATCTGGCGGCAAAGTAATATTAGAGCCTTAAATAGATAGCCTGCTTCTCCACAATGCATGCAGTCATACAGGCAATAGAGTCTGGACTCCCCACGAACTGACAAGATTACACTTGTGATGTGCCAACTAGACTTCATCCAAAGTCTCCTTTCGCTGTCAAACAAGCCTGTATGACTCTTGATCAAAAGGGGATCTTTTTAGTTAACTATCATTAATACTGTGCCAGTGTTTCTGATTTTCTTTTATTTCTTTCTTAGAAAAAAGACAAAAATGAAATAAAAACAACACCACAACACAAACAACAACAACAACAAAAAGAGACAAACCAAAACAAACACCCACCAAAAAAAAAAACCAAACCACACAAACAAACCAGAAGACATCTGACCTCAACTTCTCCTTTTATATCATCTGCACATTTCACTAGTATTTAGAGGAACAGAGAAGGAAATTGAGGAAGATAATTTTTAAAATAGATTCACTGAAGAGAGTATTAGAACTCCTTCCTCCATGATAGTATGCTGTTTGAGAAGACTTCAGTACAGTATTCCTGCAGCATTGATATGCATTTGTGCACAAATCCCCAAGAAAGAAAAGCATCACATGATTTAAGATGTTGATATGACAAATTAATGTATTGCAGACAGGCATTTCCTGATTCAAAACATGGGCATGAGAGAGAGCTTCCTGTTTCTCTCTCTACTCCAAGAAGGGTCTTTGGAAGGGTTTACTAGCACAGCCTGCCTGGAATACAGAGCACCAGGCTAATGACTGTACTACCACGCACACTACTAAAGCAAGGATATGATGGCAACCTAAGTCTAACTACATGGTTCTTCAGCTCACGCAAGTCACTATGTCACCTGTTTCTCAACACAAGTTGCTGTATGTTATGCATTTTCATCTATCAATTCTGAAAACAGACACATTAGAAAACCAACTTTTCCCATTGAGCAAAGAGCTACTAAAATCAGAACAATAACCAATATGCCACTATAGGTTCCTCTGTCCAAAAACCCATGTACATAAACGAAACCTGGGACTGCATTTTCAGCAAGCAGTGCTATTGAGCACAGGAAGGAGAGAGATACTCAATGCCATGCAGCTCCCTACTATTATTACTCAGTTCAAATAAATACAGATACATGTGTTACACATCCATTTGGATGGACAGGTAGTCTTACAACATGAGTTTTAACTTGGTGGGGGAAATATGTCCAGGAAAAAATAAAGAAAAAAAATAACATTATATATTCTAACATCTTTTCCCCCATTTACTTAAGGCAGAGGTCACAAAACTGTGAATTAGAAACTACTTTTATTAAGTTTGAATACTGCACAGAGTTGAAGCCTTTTCCTTAAATATCTGTTCAAACACAGCCAACTCAAGCCTTTTCTTTGAGGTAGTACTTGAAACTGTGCCTATTCCAGGCTTCCCTGCAGTTCAGTCTATGTAACACAATCACAACAATGCTTCTTCACACCTCCATATAGAAGATCCATGAAAGAATTTCTTTGATCAGCACACTTTAGTCCTGTTTCGTTTCTGCTTTAGAGCTTCCTGGGGTAAAGGCCCTTCCTTTGGTCAATACACAGACCTGAATTTCTTGAGCAGAACAGCCATGGTCCCTGTTAAATTCTCATTCTGCATGAACAGACGTCTAGAGATACAGACACCACAGTGACAAGGATGTAAGAGGTGTGTGAAATAGGCTAATGGGGACTTCAATGACCCACAGCGTAACATCAAGATAGTAGCACCTCCTCTATGCTTCAGCTCCTCCAAGGAGGTCTTGCATAAAACTGTCGTTAATGCAATGTCTATGCTAGAAGGCACACAAGTAGTCTTGGAACTAAAGTGAGGGATGTGATCAGACAACTAAGAGCTTTTCCCCAAGGTCAGCTACAACAGGGATAATAGTACTCAACCTAAAAGCTACTTGAGTAGCAAAGTGCCAAAGCATGTCTATCCAATCACAACTTACATATCTATATACCTAGAAAATGTTGCTTATTTCTTTTCCTTATGAAAAAGGAACAGATTCTACTAGCAGCTCACCACCCATTTTTCAAGTTTTGAAGGTTTTTACTCCTCGGTTAAATAGTTACCCTAATTTGGCAAAGCACATGTCCTGTATTAAGGAATACAGATGTAGCTGACTACAAAACAAAGAGCAGAAATAACCCACTTATGCATTTTGGCCTTCAAGTGTCATCTACTGCCTTCTGCCAATCACTTTCCTAACACAAACAAGACCCACAAAGAAGCAAACCAATTCCTAGTTAGGAATTGTTCAGAGAAGTAAGGAATCCAGAAGCAGCCAAAAGACTGAAAACACCAGAAAAAGTTTGCTGAGGAGATTTTTGGGGTTAGCGATTTAGACTTAAAAACATACACCCAAATCTGAATACATGTTGCTGTTTTCCCACAATGAACGATATGGTATCAACTTCAGCTTGTGCTTTATGAAGTCCACACTAGTAGAAGGACAGAAAGAAAACAGAACAGTTTCAGTTTAGGAAAGTTACAAAAGCAATCAGATTTCCTTCCCTGCCTGTGGGGAGTGGGTAAGAGGAGGTCTAGGATGTGCAAGTCCTTGACCTCCTATTGCCTCAGCCAAGAGGGGTATGCTGGAAGCTTTTAATATCATGCATCACCAGCACTGAGGTTTATTCAGGCCTCTGACTGGCACACAGTTAATGAATTTGGGCTTAGTTTTTTTGTTGTGTTTTTTTGTTTTGTTTGGTTTTTTTTTTTTTGTTTTGGTTTTTTTGTTTTTGTACAGAAAAAAGAGCATCCAGTTAAAGCAACTAACCACGTCAAAGATAACTCTCTACAGTTAGTTAGCTTAAATATAATAACAAAATAATAATAAAACTCTACCTTCTCCCACAAGCATTTTATGAAAGAGGAACATCTTATGCAGTAACGTGTATGAGTCACTAAGTTACTTTTAGAAAGCTATAGATAACTTTAGTAACTTTTTAAACCCTAAATCCCCTCCAAATGTGTTACTTTATGTGCGCATAGAAACACACGTGCCTTCCTACACACACAGAGTTCATTTTTTTAAATAGAAACTACTGTATTATAAGAAACTGAAACCAACACAGCAGTTCAGTTAAGTGATGTGTCCAACCCTCCTCCTGCCCCTGCCATGTGATCTGGACAACAACAAGCAACATAAGCACTCAGCCTAGAGTAAATTTACTTTTTGGAGACAAACTGAATAAACACACACATACAATCCTTCTGCATTGCTCAGTTGAAAGTTACACTAAAAAATATAAAATATAAGCAGCATTTATGAAGGTTACTTTTAGTTAGCAGCAGTTGGCCACTGTCAAAGTGCAAATTCACTTTAAAAATCAACAAGGATTGACATTTTGAATGTTGCTATATTTCCGGTCTCAATCTTGCCGTTAAGAGCCAAGTTTTGCTCCCTGAATGCAGCAGAATGAAACCCAGCTGCAGGTAAAATGCAAGAACCAGAAAGCAGAACACAATGGCATAACACAAAAAGTGCCATTGAGCAGTACCATAATATTTACAGTAGTCCTATGGAGTGTGTTGAGGTTCAGTTGCAGCTATTACATGCTGGGATGGTGCATAAGAGAAGGCTAGCCAAACAAGAACAACAAAAATATATATATATATATATATATATATATAGATATATAAAAGAGGGTTCTGTTTAAAAGAGGAATGGAGGAATGCACGTCTTGTGCAGAGGTGAGTGAGCCCTGCCAAGGTGAGGAGAGCTACCTGACGTGTGGCACTCGGGAGCCGAGCGTGGCCAGCGGGAGCTGTGGGAAAGCAGAGGAGTTGTTTTGCTGTGAGTTACTGCTCTCGTGGGCTGGGCAAGAGTTTCAGCGGCCCAAGTGCTGCTGACTGAGCTTGGGGAGTGCGGGGCTCTGGCTGACCCCAGTTTAAGCATATCTGTGAATAAGCATAGCCAACAGAACTCTGAAATCTCCTGCAAGTTGCGAGTTTTTGCTCAGACTCCTGGTTGACTTGGGATCTTTTGGCTTTGCATCTTGACAGTCTTCCCCAGGATTTTAAATTCTTCTCTGACTTTGGTTCAGGGCTTTGCAGAGTTCAGTAGCTACTTTCTCTATATAATTTTTTAATTATATGTAGTTTTGTCCAAGGAATGCAAAAGATCATGTTTCTGTCTTAATCTGGAAAATACCTTGCCACTTTTCCATTTTCTTCCCCATAAAAAGTGAACTGCAGAAATGTGTGATTTCTTTAGCATGGTAATTTAGGTGCTGTTGCTTTATGTTTCTCTTTGATACTGAGGTGCTGGAGGTTAAAGTAACTCATCAGATAGACATATATATGTTACAGTAGGACTACGTGGAGTTAGGCAGTGCTGTTTGTTCCACTTGGAAGAT
This sequence comes from Ceryle rudis, assembly GCA_033439905.1. NCBI lineage: Eukaryota > Metazoa > Chordata > Aves > Coraciiformes > Cerylidae > Ceryle > Ceryle rudis. The sequence continues at coordinate 24,401 of JAAGNO010011406.1, forward strand.
GGAGACATGCAGAGAGAAATCTGCTGTATTGGGATCTCATAAAAAGTTCGTGGCAGAGTAAGAGCCCGAAGGCACCTATCCCATTTCCAGATGAGTGCCTCAGCTCTGGCCTTGCCTTCAGGGTCATTTCAGTAAGGGGTGCTGTTGTGTCAGTCTTGGAACTCCCATTTTCTCTTTCACTGAAGCTTCAGATTAAGATCGTGGCTGAGTTTCAGATTCTTTGCATGGCACCAACTGTAAGTTAGTTTAGCATCTTATTTCTGGGTATCACTATCGTACGTTTAACTTCTGGAACCTAAAGCCACTCCCAGATGCCTCATGGCTTCTCAGAATGCTACAGAGCTACTGCTGTGTCCCTGCTGTGACTTGTGGAAAACAGGTGCCAAGACATCTTTTGGTGACCACTTCAGAGTTGTCGGGAGCTGATGTGGGAAATGGCCATTTTTTGATATGAACTTAGTCTTTGATCATGCATTTTCATTATCTCTTTTCATTCAGATGGAAATACCACGGGGTTTGACAATTCCTGGTTGAACCAGGCACACTAAGTTGGTATTTGCCTGAGCACTGACAGGTGTTTCTCCCAGTGTGCTGGTGGCTTTGTGAAACAGAACACTAGGAAGCGGTAAGGTCTAGGGTTCACTAGCCTCAGAGTCAGCCGTGTACCAGGCTCCAAGGAGATGATGGTTCTTTTGGAGGATACAGGGCAGCTCACCCTCTTCTTTTTCCAACACAGTGGAAGAAGGTTTATAGTGGCTCCTGTGGCCAGCAGCTGTCTTTAAGGTCGGGGGGTATGCAGGAACCCCCTCTTTCCCAGATGATTTGTGAGTAGAGGCATCACCATGGTGGTCCAAGTCCTGTGATCTCTCAGGCCAATTTGAGGATGGCTCAATCTAGCAAGAGAGAAGCATGTATTGTCAGACGGATGTTTCTTCTTGCAGTCAGCATTTTTTTCCAAGTGCTTTTTGAGGAAACTGAGCTTGGCAAGGGCCAGTGTGTGTGGAAAGTATTAAAATCTGCAGCTGTTTCAAAATGGAAAGACCCGCAGTAGAAATATATATAGCATTTTAAAAGCAAGTTTAGTGCCCTGGAAAGGATTTCTAAAATGAACTAACCCCTGTGGATCAGTAAGAGTATTTATTTTGTGCTCTGTAGTAGTCTGGCAGTGTACATTTAGCACTGTGTTCGTGAATAGATACTCATTGGTGACCTGACTCGGTTACAAACCTGAGTTACGCTGAGACCTCTGGTATGTTAAAGCTGTGTCATTTTCCTGGCATCAAGATACAGAATAACCTGTTTTACAAGATTGTTGGACCATTTGTTTCCTGTGCTTTAATTGTGTTTATCAAATTGGGCTCTCTCAGTAAGAAGTGGGTTCCTAGAGGCTGTTCCTTGCGGAGAGAAGTGGGTTTCTTATGGTACTGAGGCATGACAGAGCACCATTTGCAGTTCCTAGATGATAACTTCAATCAGCAATTTGGGGTTGAACCCTCAGCTCTGGCTTTTCTGTCTCATGTCTTTCTAAGCTGCAATTTTTAAGATTATTTTCATGTAGCTGTTGGGTTTCCAAACCTGTCCTCAGTGAAGGAATCATTTGATGAAGTAGAATGAAGTGCGTGTAGATTAAATACATACCCCTATGTATGCATAGTATGCGGGTGAGCATATGGGACTATATATGCTGGTATGTCAATCTAGTTATAAAGCAGTTAAATAAAAAAAAAAAGCCAGTGTGCGTAGAGAGTTTTGGCACTCCAGTCCTGGGAAATGGCAGCCAGCCAGAGAGTACTGAGGCAGGGCCAAGATTATTTGAAGAATACCAAATGCTGAAGTTGGATTTAGCTCCTTCTTCGCTCTAGTTTCACTCTTCACCCTGCGGGCCTGCAGCTCACCATCTCTGTGCCAGGTAGATGCTGATAATTTCACAAGGCATAACTGGAGATAGAGACAGACATACTGCAGTGTATATGTGCTTGTAATCAAATACCAATTAAATGAAGGGTGCAATTACTTGCGACTGAATTCTGACCTCAGTGAGTTTAACTGTTACACTGCCCGAGTCATTGTTAGACTTTCAAATGCTTTTTCATTCCTAAGATATTTATCTTTTTTTGTTATTGTGATAGCACTGGAGTCAAGGATAAAACTGCACCCCGGTGTGGATTATGCATTGTGACGGTTTAATCTTGTTAATAAATTGGCTCGCTTCTGTTGAATGAATTTGTTAAGCACTTCCAGCAGAGGGCACTAAGATTACTGATCTCAAACTCTGCTTGGTTTTGGTACAGATATATGGTGGGAAAGCATAAAAGAGGCCTGTAAGTAAAATGTCTGCTTCACCCTTTTCCTCTTCTTGTTTTGTAGACTATCATAAAAGAGGGGATGCTGATGAAACAGACCAGCTCCTTCCAGCGCTGGAAGAGACGATATTTTAAGCTGCGAGGACGAACGCTCTACTATGCAAAAACTGCTAAGGTAAGGACTTGACAATACGTGTGGGTCCAAGGGAAGAAAGTGGTGGAGCTTTGGAGGCAGATGGATGTGAGAAGGCAGCCCTCAACAGAGAAAAGAGCACTTGCTCTGTAAGCACCTGTATTCAGGTTTTGTAGCTTCTAGAAGATCCCTGTGTTTTGCCTCATAATTGGAAATCCTTGTTTTTAAGTAAAGTGTCATTTGTACCTGTGATACTGATTTTTACACATTTTTTTCCCCCTTGGTGTATTTTAGTAGGGAATGGGCTCTGAATCTGAAAGAGAAGGGAGAAAATTATGAATGAAAAGAGGAAGTGGAGGAGAAAAGCAAGCCTAGAATTTATCAAATCAGAGCTGTCATGCATCTGCTTTAGTACACTGATTGTCAGCTAGATAAAAATCTATCTCCTTTCACAGCAACAAAGCCTACAATTTATTTTTTTTTAAATAATTTCTTAAAAAAAAGGTCTCTGTGTTCACTGACTGAAGACAGGCAAGTAGACTACCAAGTCCTTCATGTTGTTCATACTGGACCTTTCCTTCAGATCACAAAAGGCTGTGATGGAATGTGCTAGGCAGATGTACAGGCATGTCCCTTTGGGTCTGTTGCTTATATGCTGGATTCAATAATTCATGGGGGTTTTGAATTTTTTCTTTCCAGTCCATTATTTTTGATGAGGTGGATCTGACAGATGCCAGTGTGGCAGAATCCAGCACTAAGAATGTCAACAACAGCTTCACGGTAGGATTTTTTGCACTATTTTCCCTTCTTCTTGCATCTTTCCCCCACCTCACTTCTCTTTTACAAAGTTTAAAAACATCTGAACAATCTTCACAACCTCTTTCGCTAAAAAAAAAATACTTATTTTTCCTTACAACATCAGAACTCATCTCCACGCACATGGGACATACCTTGGGTTACTATGTATAGAGCTAAAGCTTTGCATTCAGGGATTTTCTTACCTATAAGCTAGAAAGGTTTGATAGAATCCACTTCTACAGTGGGACAGAAAAATTTGTTCTGCTGAGGGAGTTAGGGGCGATGTTGATGTTATACTAGCTATCTTGCTAAAGGAATTTAATTTTCCCTTCAGGTCTTAAAATATGTAAACTTCTCTGACTTTATTTGTATGTGGCTTTATATGTGTTCATATATGCACATTATATATAAAAGAAGGAACTAAAAGAAGTTGCACAAAAATAACTGTAGGATAGCTGTAAGATGTGGAATATATACTAAATATTTGCAGTCTGGAACTATGGTGTTGTCACTGCTTCATTTTCTCCAGGCTTAGTAACTGAGAGGAAAAAAAAAAAAAAAGATTGTGTTTCTGTGGTGCAGATGTTCCACAGGCTCCACCTGGGGGGAAATGCCTGGTATACAGAAAAAAAGCCTTTAACAGCAGCCGTGCAGGGTGCGTGTCAAGCAGCAGTGTGAGCTTCAGAGTTGGCTAACAGCAGTCACCTCCATGCAGCCTCTGAAGGGCTAAAAAGGGAGAAGAGAGGATAAGTGTGGAGAAAGGAGGCAGTGCTGGACTAAGGCAAGGTGCAGTGGGGAGCAGTCCAGGTGGAGGGAGGCAGCTGAAGCTGTAGGATGGTGACTTGCAGGTGGTGACCAAGGCTGAGCAGCATGCCTTGCATTGCAGCAGTAGTGACCCACTGCTTTAAACATCCAGCAAAGGTTGTTTCTGTTATGAAGCTCTAACTTTTTTTTGTGTGGTACCTGTGCAGAGCAGCTATGGCGCCCACCATATGTGCAGATGAAACCCCAACACTTTCTCAATATTTGAAAACACTTTGTGCATCCATAATTGGACAAGGAGGAGGCACATCTGGGTCTGATAGTAAATATTGATATCAGGTGTCAGTGTGTGTGCACAGAGAGAAGGATTCTGTAGTGATATCGGGGGGAATAAATTTGCAGGAATTAAAAGTTATTTACCTGTTAACAAAGTATTTTTTTCTTGGGTCTTGCTTCAGTTTTCCTATATGTAAATACAGACTGATTTTTCAGGTAAGCAAATGTACTGTTGCTGTTTTGCTTATTATTACAGTTGGGAGAGATCTAATCTCTGTCAGGGACATTATGTGTAGGAACAGTTAAGTAGCATGTTTGCTCTCTCAGATTGCCCCATCGGAGTCCATCTGACTATGATATCAGGCTCTGTCAGTCCCTACCTTCCTTGGGGGGTGAAAACTATAGGATTACTTTGACACTTGAGTGGCAGATACAGTTTTTACTGTCTCCAGCTGATCACTATATCACGGGGCTCAGGTAAACTTCAAGAAAAACATATCTCCTTGTAATTTCAATCTATGCTTTCTGTCATGGTTTACAGAGGGATTTGACTGTGGTTTACCATGAGCTATAAAAATATTTAGAAAACCAGAAGGTTGCCTTGTGTTGCTGCTGCCTGGTCTGCCGCATGACTGCTGACAAAGCTTTGGATTCCTCGCTGTCTTTCCATTTTCTCGTGGTTCTCTTTGGGAGCACTCTGTTTCCCCCTGGTATCTCCACAGTTTGGTTCCTTTCAGAGTTCTTTGAATCGCTTTTTTTTCTTTCTCCTTCTGATCAGTGAGATTCACTATTGAGTTTTTATCGTAAACCAAAAATGTCCAGCATTTAGTGTTGTATATCAGAGACAGTTATTCTGGAGTTCTAGATGTTCTAGTTTTCTTCAAGGGAGACTGGTAGTTTTAGATTTATGAAAGACTGGTTTCTACCTGAGGAAACCCATCCTCTGTCCAGGCATCCGTACTCCTTAATGTATAGACTCTGCAGGTCAGGTTGCATGAATGACACTTCTAAGGTGCTAACAAAGGAGGTGAGAAACAAAAACACATGATAAACCACTTAGAGGAGCAATGCAGATCCAAAGCAGAAAGGTAAAAAGGGATTACCAGTTAGAGGAAAAACTGGTGAACGGGCAGTGAGGAGTGCAGGGAGGTAGCACATGCGAGGAGAAAACCAGAGCATGGAGCCAGCAAGGGTTATGTTGCATAAACAGAGGAATAAGGTTAAAAAATAGAGCTGCCAGCAAACCTTTTATATAGGTCATAAGCCTGACAGCCAATTTGTTTGCTGTCAGCAGGCAGGAGAATGAGAAAAGTGAGAATTGAGACGCAGAGCTCTTCCTCTAAAAAGGAGAGTGTGTAATACAGGTTCTGCTATTGTTTACTTAGCTGATCTTGCATAGATTTCTTCAGTGAGCGTGTCCTGTTTGCAGTGGGGACAATTTCCAGGACTGCTGCCCAGAGTTAACGGATATGTGACTTTAGAACAGTCTGAGAGCATGTGACTAGGGGTATCTCTGAGGTGAAGGTGTTGTACAGCTCCATCCCCTGAGAGGTGTAAGAAGCTTTTATGTTTAGCTCTTGTTCCTTTAGGTCAGGCAGTGTGGCTGCAGAGTTACTCAGCAGGAAGCCTCTGGGAACAAATTGTATAGCAACCCCACGCCTCTTGTCTCTCAAGAGGACTGTAGGTGTAACAATTGCTTGGTTTGTCACAGCTTTACCATCTCTGTCCTTCTAAGTCATCTGTGGACAAGGTAAATTCCTCGAGCATGTCAGGGCTCTAAGTGACTGGTTCTTTCCACATATGGTCCCTCAGTACCTGGTACGTAGATCTCATCAGTGGATTTTCACAAGGCTGTCTTTCACAAGGCCTTAGAGAGGACCTGCTGTAGTACAAACTCAATGATAACCATATTGTCCTGGTACTTCAGACCCATTTATCTCAAAGAGAGTGATCAATTTTAGCCTAGATTCTTGCCATCAGTGTGTGCCTACATTTGTACTCCTTATGAAGTAGAGATCAGCAGCATTGGATGGGTGATGTCAAAACCTGACCACAACTTCTGAGCGGAGTTTTCCCAGCCATACCCTTAAAACCCCCTGTGATACCTGAAAAGCTGATGATTTGGGATCACACTGCGTACACTGGATCTTTTCAGTGAGGGTCCAATTGTTTTCATTCACATTTTTTTGTTGGACAGTGCAATTCCACCGTATCTTTATTGTTGATGTGCCTGCCTAATGCATTAGCCTGCAGTTGCTCTAGGGGTGTTAAACCAAAACATCTGATGAGTTCCATACTTCAAGCCTGGAATGTTTTTTTCTCTAGATCATGCCAGGAAGCCTGTGTTTTGGAGTTACTTCTCTCAAAGTGGCTGCTTTACCTGTGTCGTGGACCTGAACCATCCTTCATGCCCATTATCCCCTACAAAGCCAGTCGCTTTATTGTCTGTTGGTCAGACCAACATTTTGCTGCCACAGTTATCCCCTCAAGAGTCTTTGCAAAGACTTTGGGTCATCTTCTTAGGCCCATTTTTGTAAATGTTTGCGTGGTGAACAAATTCTTACTCCTCAGGTTGGTGTGTTGGCTGAAGATCTGCTCTCTCCTAGAAGGTGCCAACTGTATTAAGCCTGTTGCCTTCAGTGCAGTTGGCAGGGATGATGGAGTGAGTCCTTATCAGTTGATCGACCATTTCCTGCCTCATGCAGGATTTGAATAAAGGGGAAAAAAAATCTAAAATATGTTTTCTTCAATACTAATAAAAACCACCTGTCATCAACAGGAGAGGGCCTAGGAAAGGCATTATATCCTTCCAGGTACCTGTTTTGTGTTTCAGTATGATTCTGACATAGTGTTTTTTGGAAATGTTTTCCAGTTATGACTAGCAAACGGTGGTGCAGTGGTGTGGACTTTCACCCTCATTCTCGTAACATGAATTGCAGCATTCACTTCCCATTCATTTTTATTCAGAACATTGAATTTCTCCCATAGGAGAAAGGTCATCTCTGTGGAGGTAGGTGAAGTCTGATTTCTGCTTTCTGATGCTTTAGTGGAAATGAAGCTCCGTCAGAGCATGTTGTTGAGTGCCAGGAGCCATGCTGTTGACCCCTCCTCCATAGTTAAAGGCTCTTCACTGGAAGAGGTGGAGCTTGAGCTCCTGAGCTCCTGTAAACCCTTTTCTGTTGGGAAGTACCTCTCAGCTCAGCCGCAGACAGGAAACAGCATATTATTACAGTCAGTGCCTGCCTCTCCACTGCCGTCAGAAGGAAACTTATCCCAGCTCCTCCTTAAGCAGACAGCTAATCAGCTTGTGGCAAGTGGGACATAGCTCAGAAAGTCTGACCTATTAATCGCATGTCAAGCAATCTGTTTATAGTCCTTTTTCTGAGGGAGTAGGCTGCTCTGCACACTAGTTTAGAGGAAGATTGAACGTGAAAGGTAAGAGCAGGAGTCCAAGTTTTCCGGTCTGAACATTGAGAAACATGGCACCTGTGCCAGTGTCAGATCATCAGGAGCTCAGGTTCTTGGGAATAGGTTTGCTATAAACTCTTATTGTTCAGGTGTTATCTCCTGTGTGGATTTATGTAGAGAGGTTCTTCAGAATCGAGATAAAGGGAAATGTGCCTGGGGTTCTGTTGGAAATGCTGCACCCATCAGTTAAGAAATACTGTTTGTTAACTGATGATTCACCCTGACCAATGCCACAGGAGAGAGGAAGTATTGAGATTAGAGTAATACCTCTCGTTCAGAGCACTTGCATGACTGGAGGCGACAATGGCTGTGGTAGGTTGAGGAACAGGGAGTTGCTGGTGCTCCTGAATGAGAGCATGCTGTCATCTCTGAGAAGCAATATGGATGTCATTCTCCAGCAGCGTGGAAGCCTGAGGTGTGCTACATTTTTTTGTTATTACAACCTTGTTGCTTAGTACTGACTTTATTCAGCAGCATCTTTTGTAAAGTTTTATGTGACTGTCTGATCTCCTTCAGACTGTATTTTTGCAGTATTGAACAAGGGCTTATTGATACTGTGGAGAAATAGCACGAATCTTCATTTGGGGGTAATTAACCTTTCCTAAAAACACAGGGCAAAGAGCTTGAACTTTAACAAAAAATAAAAGTGCCGAGGGTGCTTCCTGGTGGGGAGAGTGTGTTGATATCTGCGAATTCATTTCACAGTGAAATTAAAGTGCCTTCGCCTCTTCTGTGATTTTGTGTCAAGTTGAATTTTTTTGTATTAGTGCTTTTAAGTGAAAATACATCCTTTTTAGTAGAGAGGGCAGTGAAGTCTTCTCTGAAGAGTTTCATTTTGAAAGAGTGAATAGAGCTGCTGAAGCTCAGGCAGAGTGTCTGCTGCTCATGTCTAGCGCAGGAGCTGTGTGCATGTAAGGCGCTGTTGAAACAACAGGAACCCAGATCAGAGGTTATTTGTGCTGGTTTGAAATACAAGCTTTGAGAAAAAGCATGTGACTTATTTTTATGAGGAGAAAGAGTATAAGAACTTTTGTTACAAGCTGTTTGCAGAAGGTCAGACTTGGACTTCGAGCTTGGGCTGATAGGGATCAGGGAAATCTGTGTGGTTTGACACTTGCACAGACTCCCCAAACTGCCCTTTGCTGGACTTCCTAGTAGGGAGGTAAGATCTTCTTCCCCTGCTTCTTCTGTACGGGGGTGAGGGACCCAGAGGGAAGACGTCAGCTCTCAGCAGTGGGTAAAAAGACTTACGGATCTGGGGACATAGTTACACCGGGAGTCACCACATATCCTGTTTCGTTACCTTGCTTCTTTGTACACAGTCATAGATTGCCTTGTTAAGGTTTGCAAAAGGGAAAGATTAGAAAAGAGGGACTCGTGGAAGGGATGGTTCTTGCCTCCTCCTTTTTAAACCCTGTTCTCTAAACTGGACAAAATTAGATTGTGCATTGGAAAGTCAGGCTTTGCTGGGGGTTGTTGTCTCTTCCACACCCATGTGTGTACACGTTCAGGAATTGTACACTCTCTACTAATGCTTCTACTCTGTTTATATTGGCAGCTGTCAGAATTTACTTTATAAGCAAGTGAAAATATGAGTAGGGCCATGAATTGCCATGTCCAGTATTGCTCTGCTGTTTTTCCCCCCCTCCCTTCATTAAGCACAGTTCAGTCCCCATTTCCTGTCAAAACCACTGCAGTTTCAAAATACTTTGCTATTTTAGTAGTTTGTAACCCAGACTTCAGTGCAGTTTTGTTGGTTTGGTTTTGGGTTTTTTTTTTTTTTTTTTTTTCTGCTTGAGAAAAGGCCCTTTGGTAAACAGACCATTCTGAGTCACTGTTAGTCAGTGAAAATAGTCATTTAAAATCCTTTCATGTTAAGGATTTTTGGGACTCTTAATCCAATGTCCTTCAGGAGCTTGTCATTAGTCTTGCATAAAGAAGGAAAAATCTGGAGAAGAACCATTGAAGAGAGGATAAACATGGAAGAAGAGCTAGAGAGTCTGTAAGAAGTTGCTGTGGGTGGGGAAGTCTGGGAATTGGTACTGTACATCCCAGAATGACCCCAAAATATGCTAGGGATTTTTCAGAAGAGAAAGGTGTCAGACTGTGCTTTACGAATTGCTGTGAGACAGGATAGATGGAGAGCTGGAAAGTGAAGGTGACTGTGAAGTGCTTTTGTTTCCCTAGAGGGTAGTTTACTGCTTTGAAATTAGAGTCTGTTATTGCCCTTGTGCCTGAACACTAGGAGCTTTTGTTTGATAATCTCTGTGCTCTTTGTATTCTTCCTTCGGTGCTGGTGTTCTATCTACCTTCCTGAGCAAGGCTGCAGATTCCAGAGTCTCCTCCCCCTTCCAGGTGAGGACACAAAGGCAGAAAAACCTGTGGTAATCAGGAGGTCATTTGTGAACATGATGGGTTTAGTTTTACATGGGAGCTGCTCTAGGAGGAAAATACTTCTTTTTATTCATGCCTTTACTCTGGTCGTTTGGACAAACGGGGAGACGCTTGCTAGTAATATTCACAGAAATTAGGTCTTCCTAGTTGTGGTACTTGTAATGGTTTCACTCTTGTGGTGTGTGGAACAGGACTGGTCTTTGCCTGGTGGCCCAGTGTGGAAACCTACTGGGTTCACCAGGCTGCTGAAAGCTATTCATTTCCTTTTGTGCTAGCTAACGTCCTCTTTTCAACACAGCTAAGGTTAGGGGGCTGTGAGGAGCTGTTACTAACAATAAGCTTTCAGTAACAGGTCATTTTCCTACCCTAGACAAGGACTTGTTGCTCAATTCTGTGATTTATTAGCTGCTAGCCTTGATGTATATGAGCCCACTGAGACAGCACTTCTACCACTGGGGAACATTGACCTGCCCCTCTGTTCTTCATGGTTTTGCTTCTGTTTGAGTGTGTAGGAAGGTTTCTCTGAAATACCTTTTACCTTCCCAATTGTGCTGCTCTTCCTGAACAGTATAGATCTGTTTGGGAGCTCTTTCCTGGCTGGACCGCATCCTTTGGAAAACAAATGAAGAAGGGTTGTGTGCATGCATCTGCTGTATGAAGTGGAGGGTGGGTGGATAAAGGAGCTGGTGAAGTTGCTCTGGCACTTGGCATGGCAGCCCTATTGGTTCCCACTTGGTGCCGCTCCATCCATGTCGATCTCTAGTGATCTACATGCACAAATTACCAGGGTTGTCTGCATTTCTTATCTGCCAACAATGTCAAAGACCTTCTTGCGTACTCTAGGTTTTGACATTTGTTAAGTGGTTGCAAAAGTCCTAAAATCCTCTTCATGTCTGTGTTCCTCTTACCAATTGCCAAGAGCAGGAATGTGCGTTGTTTAGGAACAGTTTCCAGAAGCATGTAGGAATTTGACCCTGGTATGAAAGATGATCATTTTCCCAGGAAACACTCTGTCTGATCTGCTTTCCCGCTGCAGCACTGGAGAAGATAGGGACTGGGAGAAAGCACAGATGGAGGGTCAGCACGAGTGGAGCTCGGTCTGTGTGCACAGTGTAGTGGTGGTAAGTGCCAAAGACAGTGCTCAGAGAAGATGGTACTTGTAACATGTGACCCACTGGCAGGTGAGGTGCTTACTCCAAGATGAATGAACCTAATAATGTAAAAGTGGACCTAAAGAGACCACACCATATGCTGTACCTATTTTCCTATGGAAATGAGCTGTCCTGGATTTTACAGATTGAAAATTAAGGTAGACCAGCCACGTGGAAGTTGGGGATAAAATATCCGCTATAGTGCAAACACAGATTCGGGCACTTAGGACTCTGAGGAAAATCTTGTTACTGCTACTGAAAAAAAAAAAAAAAAAAAAAAAGAAAGGGCAGAATTTGCCACAACTATAAGAACATTAACAACTTGTTTTATTTGATGGAAATGAGAATTTCATAGGTGGAAGATGACCATTTTAGCAGGAAATAAAGATCTTGCACTATAAAAATAAGTATGAAACTGATGCATTCTTCTGGTGACATATGAAAAGCTTCTTTTTTCCTTCCCCTTCAGAGTAGCATCCAGGTTTTGAGGAAATTAATTCTAGAAGGCTCTAACTGACCTTTGCAGTGAGTTAACAGGACTGAATTTGTTGACAAAACTGAGTGAAAGCTGAATTGCAAATCAGAAGAGGGATATTGCCCTTGGAGGAAGGCAAACCTTGGTCTGCCATCAGTCATCATTGATACTCCTGTTATTTCTATTTTCCAAACTTTAGAGACCTACTAGGTTTTGCTAGCCTAATGCTCATCTCCAGAAGTTGACAACGAGACAGGATTTTAAAGTTTTAAGTGTAAAGGACGGGTTTGCGTCTGAAACTCATACTTTGATTTTTCTTTCTTCTCCCTTTTTCACAGTCTTCTTTTTAACCTTGTGTATTTGCTGAGGGAGTAGCACTGCTGAATCCACACTTAGTCCAGTTTGCCAGCTGTGAGTTCAGCGATGGTATTTGAAACACAGAGTGACTTTGCTGGTTTATGAATCTTGCTGAGGAACAGGTGAGGTATTTTAACATAGACCAGCATTGATTTAATTACCACTGCTGCTGGAACAGGAGCTGAAGTGGATAAAATGTCTGTGTCCTCATTATAATTTCACCCAATTTTCCTTCCTGTGTTTTTGGGTATGTGGGATACAAGAGCTTACTCCGCTATACCAAAGCAGACATAGCAGTTAGCTACAGATGGTGAATGATTTCCCTTTTTCCCTGCCTTTGCCACATGCCATCAAGCCAAATTTTTTTTCCTGCACCAGCACAGTTCTCATAGCTATTTTATTTTTTCTAGTTGCAGTTCCTAGGTCTTTTTGAGCTCCAGATATTCCTCTTGTCCCCGTACTGAGGTCATCGACTGTTTGGAATAATCCAGGATCTCTTTGGAGAATTTATGGCTAGCACCTTTGAATGTAAGACTATATTTGAACAGGATGTGAGTAAAAGGAAGCAGTCAGAATGAGCAGGTGTTCCTCATACACCCGCTTTTGACCACCCTGAGAAATGTCTCACATCAGAAAAACTATATTTAGCAATGTCCCCCCAGCCCTGTCTCCCCCCGCAGCATTTCTCCAGCCAGCTCTGTGATTGGGCCAGTGTGATCATAACTTGTTTTGCCGCCTTTTGTGGTCACTGAGTTCACCAGATCTGCTCTGATAACAAACAGTCCCAAAGCATGTTTGGCCAGACTGTCACTTCTTTGATGAGAAGTTTCTGGGCACCCAGAAAATGCTGAAAGAGGAAGTGAGCAGAGACGATAAAGTTGTCTTTGATGGCAACAAGACCAGAGAATGCAAGTTTAAGCTCCGGCTGTTGGGTGGAGGAAGGTTGCTCAGAACAGAAAAACACCAAAGGGTGAAGTATAGCAGATTTCTATTTAAAATTTGGTCTAATATAAGAAGTCCTTTTTGGACGGCCTTTCTAATCCAATTATTCACAGCTGTTCAGTGGGGAAGGACATCCAGGGACATACAGTCCATTTTTAGAATGTGAAATGAGAAATTTTATTTGGTTGGCTCTGTTATTTGCCAGCTGGCCTGATTTGAAATGTCAGTACACTGGTGTTAGTTTTGGACAGGGGGCTGTGGGTCAACGTGAGGGGTGGGGGTTAAAGAGCTGGTAAGAGAGCATGTCCTGTGTGAGGAAGAGACAGGACATGAAACTGAATCTGTCAGGGGAGCATCAGCATTTGCAGAAGACAGCCATTTTTCAGATTTAGATTTTTTCAGATTTCGAGTGAGCAAGCTTGAAAATTGAGTTGCTTTAGTAGACTTGAGGTAGCTCATCTGCAAAGGGGTGACCTGGCGGGTAGTTGATTGTCACCATAATTCCCACAAATAGTATTTCTGAGGCTTCATACATCATGTGGAATTCGTAAATTAAGCTGTGTCCTGATTTTAAATGTCTTTAAGCCTTCCTGCCATTCTCGTCCTTCCTCCTGGCACTTCAGGACTGATTAGAGGGATTGGCCATTTTTTTTTTCCACCTGACTGTTGAACTCTTGTGCTGGTCATTGTCAGGTCTCAGAAAAGACGCCATGTGGTGAGAGCTCTGAGCACATGGGTATCTGGGCATCTAGTTCCTGCTAAGGATTGAAATCTAAAGAACCACACCCAAAAGTTCAGTAGCATTTAGGATCGAAAAATAATGTTAGTTTTTAATATTGCCTTTTTAGGAAGAACAAGCACTTTTAATTTACATAATTGCTCATATCCAGATAAAATTCTGAGCTGTTTCAGGGCAGGAACGGTCAGAGTTCTGCCAATCCCCAAACAGGCAAAAAGTGTATGAGATTGTAAATAAATATTAGAACATTTTATTGTGTTTGTTTTAACTCCTAGCGAGGCAGTCCCCATCCTAACTCAAAAGCGATCAGATCGTTGTTTTTGTGCTCTCCATTTATATGAGAACAAGAGGTCACTGGATGACATTACTGCTTTGTAAATTTAGAACAAATAAAAGGAAATGCTACTTCACCTAGTGCGTCGTCATCCTGTGGAATATACTGTTCCAGGATGTTAGTCAAAAGCTGCAGTCGGAACATAAAAAATAGCTGGCCCATGCTAGTTTCTAGCCACGTTTGCCAACAGGGATAACCAAGCCTCGTGTTCCAGAGCATCAGTTTATTGCAGCTGTAGCTGAGAGCAAACACCCCAGACTCCCTGGCTGGGAAAGAACAGCTTTTCAGGGGGAATAGATCGCTGTAGCTTCTTTTGGAGATGACAGGAATGATTTTATTTTATTTTCAATTTTCTTTTTCATGTGAGATGTTAAAGTGATCACCAGTCTCGGCTGAACAGCACAGCGTACGTAACAGCCTGTCTCCCTGTGTTAGCGCCCCTCAACAGGTGGATATCTGGAGTCCAAATCAGTGGCTCAAGTAGAAGGAGGTAAAAGTGGTAGGATGAGTGGTTTCCTTTTCCCCCTTGTGAGTGAGAGCATGTTTCTTTTGCTCTCAGTGTCACCCATGTTCAGGAGCAGTGTGGTGTCGTGACTGTTGCACATCAGCCTGTGCAGGTAAGGGACCAGCGGCTGCCTGCAGGGCAGGCTAAGCAGGAGTGTCTTACTCTCCCGAGGTACCACTCAGCGTTGGCTGTTGTGCACGTGAGGCTTTATGAAAGGCGAGAACTGTTGAACCACTCTGCAAAGGAAGTGTCCTTATTAACATGTTTCTGGATTCTGAATTATCCTCATTAAAATGTTTAACTGTAACATCACTGCATGTTAATCAGAAAAACAGGTTTGTATGGTTTCCTAATTTCCCCAAAGAATTGTTACGCTAGTTACATTAAAATCTTATCTGTCCTTCACAGGAAAGCCTGAATTGTCCCACTTTGTCCTTCCTAAGAGTGAGGTTTAAGATTGTATTATTTTATTTCCTCTCTCTGATGATACCACTAAATAAGACAAGGGGTGATGGTTTTAAACCAAAAGAGGGAGATTTAGACTAGAGAGAAGGAAGATGTTTTTTACACTGAGGGTTGTGAGACCCGGGCCCATGTTGCCCAGAAAGGTGGTAGATGCCCCATCCCTGAAACTATTCCAGGTGAGGTTGGTCCCTGCTCCCTGCAGGGGGGTTGGACTAGATGACCTTGAAAAGTCCCTTCCAACCCAAACCATTCTGTGAAAGCCCAATGTAAATGTTCCTTTAGAACTGCCTAATGAGGTGCTCTTCAAAAATGTATCTTGCGCAAAGTTGAATTTTATTTGCAGTTTAGTAGTTAGACAATAGACCCTTTATTTTAGTTCTGTGACTCTTTGTCTGGATGATTCTTGAAAATCTTGATCTCTTTATTTATCCTTTTGTCTTACAAACTTTCACTGTTCATTGAACAAAGGATTATCCAACGTTGAATGTGGGCATTTTTAAGATAATGCATTAGGTGACTTAAAAAGGAATTAGTAATTTTCCATACTGGACAATCTCTGCAGTAATCCATGGAGTCACTACCCTCAGAAATTAACTCTTATCAAAGGAGCATCTGCATTTCTGTATTTTAGAATTAATTTCTTTCAAGGTGATTTAAAAATGATACTTTGTACATAATAAGCTGTACTTCTTCCCCCCCCCCCCCCCCAAACGAAAGAAAAAAAAGGAGGGGGGCAGCCGGGATGGGAAGGGTTGCTTGGAAGGGAGTTGTGGTTAGATAAATAAATTTTTATAACCTTTTTTATTATT